>CM052335.1:277314-295418 GCA_028455595.1 Lasioglossum vierecki | reverse complement strand
TTTTAAAAACGTGGTATTTTTAAAAATTTATTTTTATTTAAATAATTTTATCCATAACTGTCCCAAAAGTCTGACTTGTAAATGTCCCATATCTATCCCCACTACTGCGGGGTGTACCCCCTTGAGGGGCCGTGAAACTCGAGAGGCTTCGGTCACTGAGAAGGATGATATCATGCGGCTCGGGTATATCGGTGATATCACCTAATACGAATTTCTAACTTTTTCATTATTTTTTATGGAATTTCGATGGCTATATTTTTGTAATTTTTCTAATAAAAATCATATTAAATATGATATCATTACGATGATATTTACTTGTGTAATGGACAATTAAAGTTTCGGGCGCAAGGAAGGACAGTCGCCGGCGACTGCGACTCTCTGCGTCTCTTTCTTTCCTATACTCTATCATTCCTCGCGCCCGAAACTTTAATTGTCTACTACACAAGTAAATATCATCGGAATTATATCATATTTAGTATGATTTTTATTAGAAAAATGCCACAAATATGGTCATCGAAGTCCCATAAAAAAATAATGAAAAATAATGCAGTTGGAAATTTTTATTTTCAATGTTTACATTTCTCGGTGACCGAGACTCCTTCGAGTTTGACTGTTCTTCTGTGCGTTCGGTAAAAGTAAAAAAATACCGTCCCTGGCGCATAAATGTTCCTCGGCAGACCCATGCTGGGGACTTACGAAAGATACTAAATGAAATGGAATTTAAATTTTGTTGAGAGTACATCTTATTTTGTTGCATCTTTGTAATTCTATAAATATTAGATGAACTGAAAAATAGTTAGTTAACGTAATTGCGTGCAGCATATTTAATTTTATTACGAGTTTCTAGTTCTATATACAGTACGAGTTGAAGTACGAACGCTGTGTGTGTATATGTGTATGTAAATTTATAAAAATAGAAAATCAGAATAACAGAAGAATTATAAAATTACGATCGTTAACTTTTGATTATCCGTTTGCCCAATTTTGTTAATAAATCCGTTTTTCCTTACGGCGTTTCCTTGTAATATTTTGGTACTATTTTTTAATTATGTTTTGTATTAATGTAAAAATCTGTTTTTTTTTTCAAAATACTAGAATTCAAAAGCTAATTTGATGACACATTGTTGTTTTTACGTAAGGCAGAGAAAGAATTGAAACGTGTGTTAAACAACTCGAGCGAAAATTATTAGTTTGCATAGTCTCTAGCGGCGTAGCGATACACGTTGCTCAGCGAATCGATCGTCCCCAATTATCCGCTTGAGAGTATCCATCTCTATCCTTGCGCGAAAAGGCGGAATCGCGTTGTTCTCAGTCATCGATTGTCTTGAATGCAGAATCTGATTGCAGACATCGTAATCGAGGCTCTGTTGCCGCCGAATAGGAGTCTTCTTATCCGCAAGAAACGCGAAACCACCGCGAAATCCCAATCTGATACGATTGTTCAAGACTCGAGGCCGAAAAAATGGTTGCGCACTAACGGTGCGTAATTTCGCGAGAACTGTTTTCGGTCTTGTTGAATCTGTACAATGGCCAGACAATGTTTTTTTTTCAAACGAATACCGTTACACAGGATCGAAATGTATCACTATGAAAAATATCCACCGTGAACTGACTTCTAAGTTTCAGTTTTACATCATTAACGGTGTGCAGAAATGAGGAAGCAGCTACCGTGAACCCGAAAAGTATTTGAACATTAAATTTTCGTTTCTGGAAAAATTGTTTACATTTAACCAGTGTCAATTTCGTGAAAACCAATAGTACAGAAATAAACTTGGACTCATTTTAAAGAATAATTAAGAATAAAAGAGCGAGTGTGATGGAACAAAATAACTCTCGAATTTGAACATTAAAGTTTTGATTCTGGGAAAATTGTTTACGTTTAACCAGTGTCGATTTCGTGAAAACCAATTGTACAGAAATAAATTTGTTTTCATTTTAGAGAATAATCAAGAAGATAAGAGAACGAGCAAAATAACTTTAGAATTTTTTTCAGCACTTAAATTTAATTACAAACATCGGAAAAGCCAACAAACATAAAAATTTCTTGGATAGCTTTGTTTATGCAGTATTTCATCGAATACAGATGCCCTCGCGGATTTCCCGTAACAAACTTGAATATCCAGCGGAAATAACCCCAGAGCGGCAACATAAATGAGGAAAAGAGTGAAAATATTGGCTACTAATTGCCGATTCGGCCAAGTATTTCTGAGGAATCATCCAGCACTCGGAGTTCCTTCGCCGCTCAATTCGAGTCCATTAAACGCACAGGCAGTCGGGTAAATTCAATAAGCGAATCGTTTTCGTGTGCGGAAATTAATCGTTTCACCCATTAAGCACTGCCATTCAGTGTAATTTAACCGAGTTTCTTTTCTTCGCATGCTCGGGATAGAACTTTTCGATTTTCGATCTTCAACTCCGTCATTGATTCGTTCACCAAAAGAATTGTTTAACGATTCAACTCCCGCATCTATCATTGACTCATTCAATCCTCAAATCTATCATTGATTTGTTCACCATAAGAATTGTTTAATGCTTCAATCCTCAAATCTATCATTTGTTCGTTCATCAAATAATCTGTTCAATGTTTAAATCCTCAAATCTATTATTGATTCGTTCGCCAAAAAATCTGTTTAATATTTCAATCCTCAAATCTATCATTGACTCATTCAGCAAAAAAAATGTTTAATGCTTCAACTAGTAGCATTTTCGAGAGAAAACATCAGTTCGCATCTCCAAGCTTTAAAATGGACCAACTTTGTCAAAGTACTATTTTGATTTAAAAAATGATGACAATTTAAATATCGACGATTTTTCACAGACCAGAAGTTTATCCTTGAAACATTTTTGGAATCGAGTGGAACTCTTTAATGGTAAGAAATTAAAACATGTTGGGAAATATTGAGGTTCCACGTGGCGATTTCGGCGTTCGACAAACCCTGAGTGGTAAAACGTAGCTAGAATTTCCTTTGCTAATAAGAACAATATACGAGATGTTTACATTAACAAGAGTTACCGGTGTCACACTTTTAACGAATCCGCGAGCAGCGTTCGATGTAACTCTGGCGAATTTGTGGCGTACGTGTTCATAGAAACAAACTTATGATGGGTTTCGTCGGGACTGTTTCGCCGATAAAGTGTCGGGGGCGTCGGTTACTGCTAAAGTTGGATGGGGAACGAAGTGTTTTTATACGGGACTCGAAACTCCGTACAAACAAAATCACGGTGTAGCAACGCGCGAGTAGGAGGGCACAGAGCGCGTTTAATGATTCGAAGACTGGCGGACGCGCCGTGTTTACAATTGTAATTCTAATTAAAGTTTACGCTTCGCCTCTAATTACCATTTTCGATAGAAGATGCAAATTCCGGAACGTGGCCCCCGTGGAGTTTTCCGTGGATATCGTGAGAAGCTGCAGGAGCTGCTCTCTCGTGCAGCTCCCAACGCCCGGAACACGAGACGCCGTAGGAATGTATGGGAGAATACAATGTCCGTCGAGGTATTTTGAATCTTGGCCCGAGGCACTTTCGGATCGTTAATCGGACAGTTTTCGAATAACTCGCTAGACGGTATTCACTTGGCCGTCCGTCTATCATGCGCATCATCGACGATACCTCTATACCGTAGACGATACTAATTACGTTCAGTATTGGAAACGGTTGGGTCATCCCCAGAGTAATGCGATCTTTTTGAGAACCGCGGAGAGACCTGTCCAACCACACGAATATATATATATATATTCCAACCCCGGTATATGTGTGGACGATATTTGTAATTGTAATGGCCGCATAATCGAAGCTTTCCTATCATACCAGAGGCTTCCGTGTTCCGGCATTGTACAGCTTTCGATGAAGAAGGTTGGAATTATAATATCTCCATCAACCCCAACCCTCTAACAGGGCATTCCCAATCGGCACTTTGACAGACTGATTATTTCAGTGTGGTTTCTTAACACTCTACCTCTTTATCTTTATCCATAAATGGAACTTAGAAATTTTCTTTTACGTTTCTATTGTTGTTGAAGGTAGTATCCGAAAATCGTCAGCCATGGATTATAGGCTTAATTTGGACCACCGCGTATCACGAAAGAAATACTTTCATTTATTACGAATGCTACTTCGAGTTTGGCTTCGAGATTTTTTTAATGAAGTATTTCTGATATTTCAATGATTATCGGAGGAGTTACGCAAGTAGTGGTTTACTTATTTCATACACTATTAAATGTACAATAGAATAGTAACGCATGTCTTCAAAATGGTTTTTAATTTATATTTCTTTGCTGTTTCATAGAATTCCATGGAGTCGCACAATGCTTAATAAGATAAATCTGCCTATTGTAAAACCAAGACTGATTCCTGGCCGTCAGGCTGGTTTGAAGCAGAGTTGTGCTTTAAAGAATTACATTTCATTACATTTAAGAATTACAATTCAATTACTCCAGAATTGTAATTACAAAGTAATTCAGTTATATTGTAATTTATAATTCAGATCTTTATTCAATTAAATTACAATGTAATTCGTAATTGCAATGGGGTACAATTACGAAATACATTGTAATTGAATGATGAAAAATTAAGTAATAGGCAAGAAGAGGTTGAGAAATCCATGTGAATCCATGTACACCTCCAATTTTATTGTATTTCAATTCTACATTGTATTTCAATTACACATCTGATTAAAATACTTAGTAATTGAATTACATTGTATTTCAATTATATAGTAATTCTTTTACGACGTAATTAAATTACTATTAATTTAAATACAATGTAATTGAATTACAATATAATTGAATTAGCACAACTCTGGTTTGAAGATTATTATTATTAACCCTTAGCACTCAAGAGGCGCCTCTGAGGTGTCACTAAAAATTGTTGTACTATTATTTAAAATATTGTTTACATTATTAGATATGTCGGTATCTAACCAATTATTAAACATTTAAGTATTGTATGAGGTATTATATCAATTTCATATTTAAAAGTTTCTAGCAGACTAAGAATGGTGAATCGACCCCACCCTGGATTTTTATTGAAATTGTGTGGAAAACGTTGGTTAATATTACATAAGTAGTATTGTATATTTTTATATATGGTATATTATACATATACAATACAAAATACGGTTAAATAATCGCGTTAAAGCATGTACTTAGCTGTAAAATCCATTAAAAATCCATTCTACGGCGACTTAATTTTTTTGCTTCTGCTAACTCCTGAAGCGTGTTTGTTTCCACTCGTGATTTTTTCATATGATTAATAATTAGATCTGTAAGTTCTGGATCGATATCTAGTCTTTTACCAAATTCATTGTGTAGAAATGATGCTATTCGACACAATGATGTAAGACGAGGTAGGCGTTTATTATCCATTTTTTGGTGTAATAAACGATATTTTTGTGCAATAGTGCCATAAACGGTTTCAACAACTTTTGGTTAAAAAGCGTGATGAAGTTGCTTCTGCTGTTGTCAATTGTGCTCGATTTAATTTACAAGCTGGCATTAAAATATTATATCTTTTACTTTTCATTTGTTCGACAACATCGCGAAAACCACGGTCCACAACACAAAAGTCATTCAGTTGTAAAAATGAACTTATTCCGTTAGCTTGACAATTAGTGTCGATTTTCTACATCAACTAACGAGGGTTTTACCGATTATTTAGACTGTGCGATAATAATCGAGAATAATTTCGAAGAATGATATAAGACAGCCGAGCGCGATGCAGCGGGTGTGTGTGATTTTGAGTTCAAGATCGAGCGAGCGTGAGAGACCCAATAAAGAAACCGAATGAGTATAAGAGTGCCACAGTGACAGTCTTAGCCTGAGTATTTTAGGATCAATAATAAATACGTATAATAACTAATAAAATCTTTCACTAATAGTATTTTGTATGTATTAGATAGGTAACAGAAGATTCTTGTTGAATTTTTTGAAAGTGGTCACTGGAAGGGTTGTTTGAGATTCCCACCCATAAAAAATTAAATAATTTTTTTCTACCCTTAATAATTTGATCACAATTGTGATGAAAATATATGTTATAAAGGACGTAAGTACGAGTATTTTAGTATTTTTTTTATCAGAATGTCTTAATTAACAACCGAGAAAAAAAATGATATATTTAAGGGTATTTACCCTGATATAATTCTTATATGAAGGGTTAGCGACTTGAAAGTTTGGGGGCGGGGGGTTTTCTTTCAATCTAAGACCAACGTTTTCTACAAAATTTCAATAAAAATCCAGGGTGGGGCCGATTCGCCATTCTTAGTCTGTTAGACCCTTTAAAAGATCATAGAGAATGGAAATATTCTAGGTCAGAAGAAACGTTTTATATTCGAATTAAAATAGCTCCAAGTGCAAAGGGTTAATATACATTTGATGGATATAGACTGCTTAGCCCGATAGTTGAATGAAATCTTTCGGCCGCAACGCGTGACGCGCGTGTACAACAATGAAACGCGTGGGTTATTAATTAGAATTTCAATTAGCAGGCTCGTAATGCGGCCTGGAATTGATGTGTGCACAGACGGCTTTCTGAAAAACGGTAATGGCGTGGCTGCAGTCCGCACGGGTGGATCTTCCTCAGACGTTGGCCCATGAAAATTGCAAACTTGTCCTTGTTTGCTGGGTGACAGTGAGCGCGTAATTAGCTTCGATTGCGGAGAACACCGACTCTCGGCTCTGTCGGTCCTCCTAAAAACTGCAGATCTGTTCTCGGTTAATTTTAAGTGTGCGCGTCCCCGAGCCTGAGCTAATGAGCGCCGTGAATGAAGTCCGATTTCCTGCCTGTGAAATGACGCTCTTTATTTCATTTACTCTATTTTACCCAAATCTAACCGTAACTAATTGCGATTGCTCTTAAAGCCACGCTATTTTCACCGTACGCTGTATTAGCCTCCTACCAATGATCACGTTTATTGTACTTCCATCGTTTGCTGAAACGCACAATGCTTTTCAATAAGCTGCATTGTTGTCGGGAGCCGCTGATTATGCGAACACTTTAACGCTAATTGATCGAACGGCAATGATGTTTGCAAATAAATAGGGAAATATTAGATCGCTTCGTGCGATTCTGACTTTCTGATTCATCTAAATTTTCTTATTGGAAAATGTTCTTCGGACTTTTAACAATTGAGAAGAGCGTTTTTTTTTATACTTTTCGTGTATAAACGCACTATTCAGAGAAGTGGTTATTAACCTTTTTGAAGTCGGGGAACACGTTTGATTATATGAAAAATTTGCGGAACACCAAAATTAATAACAAGAAGTATAGATGATATCGGCGCAAAGGATATATCAGAAATTAAATTAAAGCAATCGTGCTAGTTTGGGTAAACTTTCTACGTTTGAATCTCAATATGGATCCTTTTCAAGAAAGAGGAAACAACTGCGTCTGTAAATTTTTAAGAGTTTTTTCAATATTAATGTACTGAACAACAGATTTAAATACAAAATTCAAAATAACGGTATTGAATTACCAACCTGCTTTATGAAAAAATTAGAGACAGGAATATATGTATAAGCACATGTTGTTTCAGTGCCGGTACGCAAGTTAATATACTAAAATTAATGATCCAAAAAACAAACAAAACTATCCCGCGTAGAAATAAATATATTTAATATATTTCGTGGAACACCGGTTAATAGGACTTTCAATAATTCTGTTGTACCAAAAAAAGCATAGAAATTCTGTTTTACATTGCAAGCTTAGATGAAACTATTAGATGACGTTGTCGAGGGTGATATGTTAGTTGACAATGAAAATTGCTGTTGCTATCGAAGGTTTCATTAAAAAGTGTTTAGCCATGTGAATAATCACCGATCGGTAATGTGTTAAAGAAATTGATTTGTTACATCAGAAAGGTTCCTTGAAACCACTTTTGGAGCACGCTGTAGTTCCACCGCGAACATAAGTCCTTCCCATTCTCGTGACACTAATGGCGAGGCCAGTTCGGAGAGATAGGATCTTCTTTGGGTCTCTTCCTTGCTTCTTCGGCAACCTGCGTGACAGCAGACTGACTCACGCACTCACGCACTCACGCACTCACGCATGCAGCAGACGAATCGTTACCACAGACCTAGCGTTCCACTCCTTTTCCTGTAATATGAAAGATCGTTTGATCCTTCCGCTCTGGATCGTTAAACATTTTGCGCGAGGGATATTTTAAATCGTTTCGAGTTGCGGTCATCGTTTGAAACGTTTCATGCATGACAGAAACAATTTCGTGGATTGTTTCACTCTGTATTACATCGCGAAACCTGATACTTTTAAGCTGACTTTATAAATGTAAGCTTCACTCCGTGATTAAACAAAAGTTTTCCTTTCATTGCCTATTAGTCTTTATATATGGAATTTTATTTAATGAATCATTAACGGTGATACAACTCCGTAACAAACGGTGCTGTAAATTTTATTACATAGTCTAAGTTATTATTAGACAGCATATTTTCATGCACAATACAAATTGTCCAAATTAATCATAAGCAGTTGGAAAATGTATTTCCTCGAAAAACGCTAGCATATAACATTCGACAGAAATTAATACGATGTTTACTTGTTTCAGATCTACAAAGGTTACTGGGAATGAGAATAAAATTTTATTTGATTAAACATTCTTAAAACACGTCTAAAAAAATTGCAAATTGCATAAGCGTCCACAATCTAGTAATAATTGTAGGCACAGGCGAGAAAAGTTGTAAATTGTGATTTTTACATTTTTATTTCCTTTAAACATTACCTAGCAAACTAATCCAACCGACACACAGTGCGGCATGTAAATGGACATTCGAGACAAAAATCATAACTTCTAAACTAATCAATTTTTGACCTTAAGTACCTTAATAATTTTTTAAAGGGAATACAAAAATGCATCAATTAATGCACCAAAAGTATAAGGTTCCATTAGTAAAAAAAAGTTTATTCTAATTTTTTTTAATAAAGAGTTTTTTATGATTAGTTGTTATTGCAATTTGTTGTCAAATGTATACTGTACAACTTTTGTCGAAAATATTTTTTAATTATATGGTTAAATTTAATTATATCTACTATAATACATAATTATTTACTTCAACTAAATCGCAATTACGAATGCACTGCTCTAACAAAAATTAAATAACATCGAGTCTTGCAATTTATCGCAGAGAAAAATTATATAGCAACATACTACAACATCTTGTTGATGCGGAACAACCAAAATTATAGAATGTTTTGAACCGTTTTTTTTGTAAATTGCATTTTAAGGAAAAAACGTAATTCCTAAATTGCCAGTTAAAATTGTGCATACCTCTGGTCAAATTCTCCTTACCTAAGTTGTAAGAAAGAGTTTAAAACAAAAACGAACCTAATAGAGCAATTAAGGCACGAGTAATCTAACTTTTTAGTATTTATACTACAATAAACTCTTGGCTGTTACTGATTCCCTATTGAAAATTTCTTGGATACTACTTTTTACATATACATTCCTTACTTACTGACTGATGATTTTCTAGGATAATTAGATTAGAATGGAACCATGATTATTTTGATTTTTGTCCATTGCATGCCGCACTGTGCGACATCTAAATAAAAGTCATTTGGTTAATTTTAAGGAAATTTTTAAAGGATGTCCACTCAATTGTATCCCTGACTTTTTATTGAGAAATCGAGAAATGTCTGTATACGGTACAGAAACATACGATAGCATGAAAACACGAACTGTAAAAGCTGGGAAAAAGGTAGCCGGGCGACCGGTCCCATTTATTCGAACTGTGCGAATGTTTTCGTGTATTTGAACATTCGGAAAGCTCGAACAAAGGGATATTCCCTTTGGTTCTCGATACAACCGATTTCTTCGATCGTTAGCGAGTCATTGGGTACGCGTAAACGCGTTCCGTTCACATTCTCGCCGGGCATGGACGAATTAACGCAACGCGGAGCTCGGAGCTAATAAATCAAAATAAGCAAATGGGAAATCCTGCGATGTGTCATCGCGTTGTAAACGATGTCCATTCGGTGTTACGTTTCTAGTTTATAACGGGCGCGCGACGATCCGGCCGTAATAAAATATGGCCGGCTCGGACGCGAGAAAATATTTCCCCGGGATATTGGCGGAAAATATTAAACTTTACAATGGAACTTGTTAGAGAGAGGACGAGGCCAGTGCAGCACGCTCGATTAAGTCTGATCCGATTTCGGCTTCCTCCTGTCGGCCGATTACTCCGCTTGATCAAATCATTACGCCTGGTTCTAACGTCGTACGAAATTTCACGCAACACTGTAGCACTCGTTCTCTATCTTCTAATCGGCTTTCCGCTTTTCAATTTCCCTTTTTCCACCGTTTTCGAGTTCTCTCGACTGCCCAACCCGCTCCACATACTACGCCACATGTATAAACACTTAGGTTATTTAGTATCTACTCTGTTCAGATCGCTTCGACTGTCAATCCAGAAACCTTGTAAATTCCGTAAAACTGAGACACTTTATTCATGTTTTTGGTTTTTCATTTTCACAAAATCGTTGTTTCTGCTTTTGCATTTTCTTTAAGCGTGAGTATTGTAAAAAATTATGTATGAAAGGATTTATTCTTATTGTTTATTTATTGCTTTAAACTGTGTAAGTTATATAGTATATACAGCACACACTGTACAACATATGGTTATGCTACAATATGACTTAGTGTGTGTAACTTACAATTAATTACAACTGCCTCGTTGAAATTAAATTATTTTAATTGAGCATAACTTAATCAAATCAACATTGATTTTCATATAAAAGATAAAATTTTGCCACGCTCAACTTTGTAAGTTGCACATTGGCAAATGACACGATTTAAATTGATTAAAATTTGGAGAGAATCCTAAGCATATATCCTATTATCGTATTAACCAAAAATATAAAAATCTGTCAAAATTTGTTTATTCGTTTGTTTTAACACTTTCTGCAGAATTAATTACATAAAACTTGAACGACTGCAACATTAGTAAATTTTTATTCGATAAATTAACTACTTTAACCACTTGCCTTACGATTTATTTTACGGGTTTTCAGTTGATTTGAACTTTTCTGTAGATCATGATTTCTTAAAGAAGGAAAACATTTATATGTACTCTACGCCTATACGTTTTCCAATAGCTGTACATTAACAAAACCAAAGTAGAATTGTATTTCGGTTTAAAGGAAATTCTTAACATACATTTTTATCAAAATCTCCATCACGAGTCAGATACGATGTTTTAAGGCAAATGGTTAATGCAAAATACATATTTGATAGTGTAGTCGACACTTTTGTTTATGTTACAAGCACTAATTTTAAAGTTTTGAGGTCGTCAGTCACTATATGCAAGTAATTATCCCTCATCCGTCCCTCATTTGACGAACTGAATCTGTCCCTCGGTGTTAAATTGAAACAGTGATACTATATAAAAAAAAATTTCAATGTTTTTTTAGTCAAATTGATGACTTAACACTTACCTCTTAGATTTATTGGTCGTGTTCCGCATTAAAAAAATAAAGTCACACAAAGTTTCGGGAAAATTTACCGAAAAATAACAGAACAGTATAACTGATTTCTGGGAAAACTGTGTTAAATTGACACGACGCATAGTGGTCGTTTTACTCCAAAACGTGGCCAAAGATCAAATCTTTCTTTGATTTATACGAAACTAGGTATCTCGGGGTTTTCGAGGTCGCTGATTACGAATCTTAAATCAAAATAAAAAAAAAGGTAAAATGGAGATTGAACCTATGAAAACTGTCAGAATGGGACAAAACTGGATATTTTGGGGTTCCTGAAGTCGTTAATTATTAATCTGAAATTAAAAGAACAGAAAACAAAATGGCAGAACCAATACGGCGGATGTCCGTAGTAAGAAAGAGTATTAAATACAGGTGAAACTTGATACCTCAAAATTTGTTGGCCTGTTAAATATGAATCTAATATCAAATTATATAAAGAACACAAGCCGGCTAATTATTAAATTAGAAGAAATTCTTGTTTTAAATATGTGTTTTAAAGAATAGAAGGTTATAAATTAGGAAGCATTGTAATTATGAACGTATCAAGTTGTTTATTCAACATTTTCTCGGTTTTTCCAATGCAAACGATGCCCCAAGATGTACGGTCACTTAAATTAGCTAAATATACACAATAGAAATACGATCCGTCGTAAAACCTTCCATGCGAAGGAACAAGCGCGATATCGGTATTTTAACACGATTTTTCAAATATGTTTGATCTGACAAAAACATGTTTCCAATAAAAGTTGATCAGTTCCTACAAATTTCCTACAAATTTCAGTATAAAAAATTTAAAAAAAATCTTTTTTCATAAGAAAAGAAAGTCACTTCAATTTTTTAAATATTTACATATGTTTTTTACTTCATAATAGTGTAACTGGTATCGAGTCGAATTCAACAATCTATAATAATATTACTTTAAACCTCGAAATAAGGCTACAATAGTATTAGATCACAAAAAGCGGGCTTCCAGCCTATGCAGTACATTATAAAAATTGTCATAACAACCACAGATGCAGTTCGGGGCACCCATTGCCTGTCGCTTCTACTAGGTAACAGTACAAACTAAAGGTGCGTACAACTCACATGCTCAAAATTGGTTAAAAAAAAACTATTTTCCTTGGTATCTAAAATTTTCTTATGAAAGTTTGTTATATCATGTATATTATATTATCCATTGTTACTTGCATTTTATATAATGTATAAACACGATTTACTTATCTCCAGGGTCACCCTGCATACTGAAGAATAAAAATTAGTAGGATATAACACAAATATATTCACTTCTGGACACTTCTATCATTCAACAATTTACTGTGCGTAGCTGCTACCTCAACGAGGGTTATTTTCAGACTGAATTTCTTGGTCAGGTGGGAGGGTCAGGCCCTTTTCCCATTAAACATCCAATAGCCCAATTATCCGGGTAGCAACCCACGTATACGACACTCTCGATTTCAAAGTTCATTTTTTGGATTTTTGGCCACGTTTCGGAGTAAATCGACCACTGTGCGACGCACACCTATAGGAATAATGGAAAAAACCCATAACTTCGGTATTTCTCAATATTTTTTAATAATTCTTTTTTTAAATCATTTTTTAATCTTCACACTTCTCATATTATTAAACTAAATTTTAAACAATGAATTTAACATAATTGTTTATACAAAATATTGTTTACTACATTACTAACTATTATTTCAGCATTATTTCATTATTATTATTTTTTTTTAACTTCCCGATCTTATAGGGGAGTTATTGTAATTATTATTTTAATTATTTTTTTATTTTATTATTTCATTATTATTTTATTATTTATTATTATTTATTGTTATTATTATTATTATTATTATTTCCGTGCAGAGCGAAGTGCCTCGCACTTATTCCGGGATCCTGCTTCGTTGCTGAAACTTCATGCGCTCTCAAACTTTAAGCGTTAATATCATCTAAACGTGCAGCTGATTTTTGCAGGACTATTGTGTGATGGTGTCTTCTTTCAAAAGATACCACTCAGAGAATGTAGTAACGTGTAGCTTTTTTTGTAGAGCTAAAGAAAGTAGCTGCAATATTCAATTATATGTATCCAACTTTCGGGCTTTATAATGTTATTTTCGTTGTGAGTTTTCGAAAATTATTTGCATTGGGCATAAGCTGAGACTATATACATTTATGACACATAGCATATATCGTTATAAATGTCCCCAACAATAAAAGAATAACGTCGAACGTGTGGTTAGAATTCTGTAAGAATCGTACTACAACCTGATAGATCTACTTTAGATCTATTTTTCTCCGTTATTAAAGAGAAAAACATAAATCCATTTTCATAGCAAGATACATTGGTTCATGGCCTATCAGCAAATAGTGGTCGATATTTGAAATAACGACTTTCATAATTTTGGGTTTTTTCCGTTTTCCGACCACTGTGCGACGGACGGATGAGCGTTGAATGGACAGAAATTCAGACATCATTTTAATTTTTGTTATGCTACGGGTTCTATAGCCCTCCTTCCCAGTTAGTGCAATAAAAGATTCTCCGTTTCTTAGCCCTGTCGTCAGACGGTTAACGTTCGCGAGTGTAAGTGATGGCATCTTGCAGATGATACCGCGTGGCCTTTTGCGTGAAACGGCCGTGTGGAAGCCACGCACAAAAAGATCTATCCAGGATGCACGCAGTCGTAAAATCTTGATTCCCTCGAGTAGATCCGAATGCTTCGAGGAGCACGTAACTGTTCATTCGCTCGTACTATACGTATGCGAGCGCGCCGCGTGTAGTACGCGCGTGTTCGCATTACCATGAGCATGAAGGGATGTCTGACACAAATATACCTGGTACTCTGCCATCTGAAAATTTCATATATTTCGAAAATCATTTCTCAGGTCTCTTGCACCCTTCCTAGCGATTTTAATATTCCCTTTAGCGTTCAATCTATCGCGTTCATGGACCAACGAGCCATTAGACCTTACAGAGCCTTTCGAAATTTGGCGAAATTCTCGAGTAAAATCATTTTAGACGTTTAAGGAACGTTCTACGTGTAGTAAGAAATTTCACAATGCTTCTGTCACTATTTCACCTCGTTTTTCTACTTATTTAATATTCTACCCAGCGCGGAAAAATTTGTGCTTGAAGATTAATGAATTTCTAGCTCTAGTCACTTTATTTTCTGCGAAGGCAGCACATTTTTCACTTTCTCATATCTTGAGAGGAGTTTTAATAGCTCGTTCCTGCAAGCGAAAGACTCCTGCTTGTGTATCAATATAATCCTTCTTGATATATTCGTGAAATGTCGTTTCCTTTTCTATCTGAAATTGTGTATGACATTTTCATCAAGCATAATTGCCTGAAAACAAATAATGTGTACCCACAATGGGTGAACGTAACGGATATTTTGATAAAGTATACAATTTGAGAACGATTCATCGATAATAATCAATTTTGATCTGATAAATTGTCTGAAATTGACGGCTTCTAATGGGAGTACTCCTTTAAGGGTTAAAATAATATAAATAATAACAATGATAATTGCATAAAAATTACACTATGTTATTTTTGAACATAGTGAAACATGTATGTAAAATTTGGGAAAAGTTCATGAATAATAATCAATTTTGATCTGATAAATTGTCTGAAATTGACAGCTTCTAATGGGAATCCGCCTTTAACTGTTAAATCATAATCTCGTGTATAATGTTCAGCGTCTAACGTTTTAAATAGTATCCGCAATATATATTTTCGAAAGATTGCATATCTCTGTTATCGATTCATACAATATTCATAGAATAGCGGTACATGAATTGTATATTGGATTGATTGATATAAATCCGGCGATGTCTCAAAAGAGGTCGATCGAATGGTTCATTTTCATTACGGTTTCTAATGGTATCAGCGCGTCCATTAGCGGAGGAATCGATCGAGAGGAAGAACTTTTCCATATCGAGCCACTGTCTCCGAACAAAAACTATTTCGGCCCGTTCGATTTGTTAATTACACCGTTCGCTTTTCGCGTGGGTAAAGTAATTTTCGCGGGCGAGTAAGACGGATCTTTACTAATTAATTGGTGCGCTGGTCACAAAAGCTCTGTGACCGAGCCAATCGCCGCTTTACGATACTCTACACTCCCACATCCTACGATCGTAATTAATACGTCGATGAAAATATTATGAGAAATTTATTGGAGTCCAATACAAACGAGGAAAGCGACACGGTACGCGAGATGTGTTTCGATTACACTCGCGCGAGTGTAATGTTATTTGCTATTTGATTTCTCCTCGCGTATTTATTGTATAATGGTGGAATCGTTCGCAAGTGTATTGCTTGCCGAATTAATATCAACACGTTTATTATCAAAACGAGCGGTAAAAATTAATTAACTTCGCCACTGAGCGATGACTTTGATCGCTTTGCAAATGTGCTTGAATAAATGTTTCATAAAAGCATGACGTGTGGATTGTCGATATAAATATTGATGAAATGTTTGCATCGTTTGGAAATTTTTTCACTTTGATCAAAGTGGAAAGTAAATCGAAAAAGTATTATTCTTTAATCTTATCGAAATCTTATTTCTTTAATCATTCTTGTAGATTGGAAATATTATTTATTATTATTTAAAAATACTATTTTAAACTTCACCCATTCAATGTTCGAAATGTCTAAAATTCGCAGCCTAGTTGTAATATTATTACTAGACTGTGGATTTTATGCATTTACTACAAAAACGAGTACTCGCAATTTGTTCAAATGATTAAATGAAGAAATAAATTTATAAGCGTCTTCTGTTTCTTCCGACAAACATAGAAAATGTTGACTTTACATAAAAACCTGTAGTCTGATTATTACATACCAATATTTTCTCTCAAATCAATAAGCGGGCATCTATAAGTTTATTGGTGTGTGCGGCTTTGTAGTATCTTTTCGTTAACAGTTTGTAAAAGGTTTCCTAAGATTATATTACAAGATTTACAAAGACGTAGGATCATCATCTCAACTTTCTGCGCCCTTGCATTTAATTCAACGTTTCATAAACAGCGCCAGATATGTAACGTTTCATAAAAATAACTTCCATGTTCTCTGCTCGAGCAGTCTTCTCAGAAATGTACACGCGAGGATTTCCCCGTGGCATTTGCTTTATTTTGAGCGTTTTGTCGTCGCGAGTGTCTTAAAACGTCTATAAATGAAAATTTGATGTATTTGCATATATATGGCGTCTACGGTTGTATATGAACGTACGTTTCGCCGTGTGCATGCACTCGATCAGCCGCGTTTCCTTCTCTTTCAACGTATCAAAGGGATCAGGGTTTTATGACATTGGCCTATCCGGAGATATTTTATATTGCATCCAGATTTCTCAAGAAAACGTCGACGCGAGCTAGAACGCTAACCCTGTTATACACTCGCGCTAGAAAACCAAGCCAGGGAATTTGTCGAATAACACATCAATAGACGTCGGAGTTCGTGCATTTCTGACAAAAACGAGTAGACGATACACAGTAAATTTATCCACGAAAAACCGTCCGCGCTGTTTCTTAGATCGCGTGATTTTAGTATTTTCCTATGACGTGGACTGGATAGGCAATTTCCTTAGATCCCAAAGCTACCGTTTGTTTGGATCAAGTCTTTACTGCGTCGACCTGTGAATACCAGACTGCGGATCTTCACACAAAATAAAAATTGTTTGCATCAATTGTACGAGGCTGGAGCTGAATATTAATTTCTTTCTTGTTTTATTGATTTTAATAAACGGAAATTATTGTTCAAACAGTGGATGGAATATAAAATAATACAAGGACAGGCAAATGTTGAAACAAACGATCCTTAATTAATACACATACATTCCTTTATTTATGCGTACTCATTTCAGACAATAAAATTCACTTCATACATTTGTTCCTATTATATAAAAACAACTCGAGAATAGCATAACAGTAGACGTTACCGTTGATGTGAACGCTTTTTAATGTATTGTTTATTAAACTTCATCCGTCCCTCATTTCACGAACTGAACCTGTCAACCTTTAAAGAAAATTCAAACTCACGAAGTTTCAAGTAAAATCTACAAATAACAGAACAGTATAACTTATATCTGATGGCAAACTGTGTAAAATTGACACGAGGGACGAATGAGAGTTAACACGTTCCGGATTTATTATTTTACAATTATTGAAACAATAAAAATGATTTTATAAGAATTGATTGTGTATAAATGTCTCTAATAAAGCAGGAATTACAATAAGAGCCGTAGAGAATCTAAATAAAATCAATCTTGTCATTATTATAAGAGGACATACCAGTTACTTTTAAGGCTCGGTAGGTTTAGTGTTTACTTTTGTGCTGGACGTATAACGCAGTCTCTCCAGTTACCAACGAGCGAAATTAAAGGCTTATTACTGCTATCAATCTGATTGCAGTATATAAGATATACAGGGTGTCCCAAAATTCGTGTACTTCCCGGAAATGGGAGGTTCCTTGGGTCATTTGCAGCGACATTTTCCTTTACAAAAATGACGCTAGCGGCTTTTTTTAGGAGTTATTAACAAAAAACACAGACCAATCAGAGCGCGGCTAGAGCAAACGGAGTCCGACTCAGCGACAGGTCCCGCTTAGCGTGGCTGCGCCATTGGCCGAG
>CM052335.1:265988-277214 GCA_028455595.1 Lasioglossum vierecki | reverse complement strand
CGTCATTTTTGTAAAGGAAAATGTCGCTTCAAATGACCCAAGGAACCTCCCATTTCCGGGAAGTACACGAATTTTGGGACACCCTGTATATTTAGCTGGGGCACTTATCAACAGAAATGGGCAGGAACCCGAAAATTCATGACATTTGGGTCTCCGAACAATATAAATTTCCGTGTTCCCTGTTTCTCCGGACTACTACCCGACCCGAATTCGACTCCGGGTATCCGTTACGGTGGCCTTAGTTATACTTGATGAAAATTTTTTTGGGAGATTTTTTTCATGACTCCTAAAATTTTTCCATTTGGTTGTTTTATGACAAGAATTCCTGCAAAAGATGAAGTTGATCGGATAAGACGTGCCATATTGACGTTAAAGTTGCGAATAACATGAGAAAAAAAAAAGAAAAAAATTTTTTTTAGTGTTGCTGCAGGGCCCTCTGACCGTCTGCAGAATTCTTGAGGGGTTGTCATGGTATATTTACACCGTTAACCCGAAACACGAGATTCGAGCGAAGACGGACTTGTTAGCGGGAAGGTGGCGGACAGCAATTATACAGGCTAATTAATGTGAAATAATCTTAATTCGTACAGAGTACACTTCTACTTGAATGCATGACAAGAATTGTGATATTTTTCGAGGTATAAAATATTTAACTTGAATTTTCAGTATACTCTTCACATTTAGCGCGCAATTACTTCTATTTCACAACTTTGCGCTCGATGTGGTACGTCTTCCCGGCGTCTGATTGATCTAAAACTTCGAATATATCATTTTTTTTTTAATAAATGGAAAAATTTCATGGTCGAAAAATAAGGGCAACCGTAGTATCCACGTACAGTATTTTATCCATACAAGTCCCCAGCACGGATCTGCTGAGGGACATTTATACGCCAGGGACAGTATTCTTTGACTTTTGCCGAACGTAGGGAAGGACAGTCGAGTTCTAGAGACCTCGGTAACTGACCGAGAAATGTAAACATTGCTAATAAAAATTTCCAACTGCATTATTTTTCATTATATTTTGATGGGACTTCGATGAATATACTCGTCGCATTTTTCTAATGCAAAATGATAGCAAATATGATATAATTGCGATATTTACTTGTGTAATAGACAATTAAAGTTTCGGGCGCGAGGAAGGATGCGATAGCGTATGGGAAAGAAAGAGACGCAGAGGCTCACCGGCGCACAGTGGGCAGGATCGAAAAATTTAGGGACATTCGACCAAAAAGTCGACTTTTTGAATTTGCAAACTAATAAATTTGTATTGCTTTGTAAGGATCCATGGACCTCGAAAATGAAGAAATTAATGAAATTGAATAAATATTTTAGTTACAATGATCATTTAAATTTGAGCGTTTTGAAAGTAGCACATTTCACCAGGCAGAATTGCTCAAGTTCTTTGCGATGTCCTCATCGTTTCGTCTCATAATTTCTCTCAGTTCGTTTTGTATGATATAGAGCATCTCTTCCCATTAAGAAATCATATATTTTTTTAGTAATAACTAATAATAATATATTTAAAAAATAATGCTGTACGATGTATGACAGATTAAAAAAACGTTGCATCTTTGTCAAAGGATATCTTTGTTTCCAAAACTTCTCAGGCTCTAATAAAGAAGAATATTTTCGGTAAAACTTCCTTTAAATAACCGTACAAGAACAAATTGTTTAAAGCGGACAATGTCGCGGCGAGTTCGGTCACCGTGCGTTGTTGTTGTGAAGCCGCGAGGCAGCCTAAGAACTCTTAAGATTGTAAAAAATTGTTTCTTTTCTTAAGGAGAGCAACTGATTCAACAAATACATAAAAATTTATAAAATAACTAACTAACAAATTAGACAAAAAATATATTCTAACACGTATTATTCGAAAAAAAGAGATTATTTTATAATATTTTTTAGTTCAAACCTTATTTCAATATCTCAAACGATTCAAAAGTTATGCACCAATGTCCCGAAATTTTTCGATCCGGTCCACTGTGCGCCGGCGCGCCGCGGCGACTCCCCTTCCTTTGACCTGAAACTTTTATTGTCTATTACTCGAATAAATGTCATCGGAATTATATCATATTTAATATCATTTTGCATTAGAAAAATGCTACGAATATGTTGGTGAAAGTTCTATAAAAAATAATGAAATATAAAGAAGTCAGAAATTTGGATTAGGTGATCTCACCGATATACCCGAGCCGCATGATGTCATACTTCTCGGCGATCGAAGCCTCTCGACTTTCGCGGATCCTCAAGGGTGTATAACCTACAGTAGTGGGGATGGATCTGGGACATTTACAGGTCAGACTTTTGGAACATTTATGAATAAAATACTGTACATAGAGAAGATACCCGACCCGAAACGATTCAAATCCGAGTTTCCGGGTACCCTCCCACTCTTGCTTATCAGGCCCCATAAAATATCAAATAATATAAATTATCTGCACCGCTGATAATTTTTAACGCTAATAGGCACCGCGATGCGTTCTGCACGGGTGTAAAAAAGGTTGGCTTTTGCAAGAACGATAAAAGCGTGCACTATTTGGTCAGGAGTAGGCACATTATAACGCGCAAAAAGCGTCGACAAGAAAGGCTCGTGCACGATTAAATGATCATGTAACTGTTACTAAACGGCCGACGCGGGCAGCCTGGTCAGGTGAAAAAAAAAGAAAAAAGAGAAACAACGGGAGAAAATGCGCGAAAGATGGAAAGAGATCGTAGGTAGAGGAATGTAGAAGGACGAGTACCCGTTGGGGAAAGAAGCCACGGGAGATACGAGTGATTTATAGGCCATGTTATCCGTAATATTCAAGTAGCTGCCGCGAGTGCGCCGCTAATTAACATCAAAACGCTACACCACGCGGTTGCAAGACAATCAAACATATGTTAATAGTTCGCGTTACTTGGCGGTATTGCGGCGGAGTATAATAAGCGAAGAAATCATCTGCGTGCCGTGTAATGGACTAATTACAGTATCGTGATGTTTCTTGTAAATCGTATGAGTCAGCGAACCTGCGCGCGCGCGAGCGAGAGAGGGAGAGAGCGAGAGCTTTCTTTTAATCCGTTGCCGGCGAAAGAATTGTGGATGTCGGAAACGACGGTTCACTTTGCCCATGACTAACGGCGCTGTTAATAAGTCAGAGCCAACGGTAGCACGCGCAGCTGATTTCATTACTGACGGAAGTGCGTACCAATATTTACCCAGTTGCATAATCAACGGTTTACCTGCACGCTGGCGAAAAACCGCGAAGTCCTGGCCGAGGATCCTTTTGATCGATTTATTTCTGCCATTTGTCTATCAGTGGATAGCGGATTTTATGCAGTTATGACAAAAATAAGTAGGTGAAACTTAAAACAGTGGAAACATTTTAAAAATCTGAAAATATCGAAGCGTTATTTGCAAACAGTTGAAATTATTTACATAAGAAATAAATCGTTATTCTTATCTCCATGCAAATCATGTATAAACATTTTATTTTGCATAACGATCTCCTGCCTATTTATGAGTCATCCATGCATAATATTTTACTGTTCGAGGACTCACGATGGAATCCAAACGCATGTGAACGGTACACGTCTCATTCACAAAGAATTGTTGAGTTTTAAATAGTGATTATTACGTTATAATACTACAACGATATAACTGGACTTATTTTCATGCTCGATGCCTCTGGTTTCGCCAACCATCGTTAATTTTCATTCATGATATTTCTCCATGAATCAGCGACTGCGGAACTTAACACGCTTTGTTTGTCGAACGTGTTACTGATTCAAATGTTTGCAAAAGCCATGAAAATTTTTTTTGTGACTGAAACCAACGTGAATTGAAAGACTGAAGCTTTCCGTTTACAACGAATGCTTGGAAATTGATTTACGATTTGTTCCAGTCGATTTATAAGATACACCATGGAGTGCCTCACGCGAATAAGCTTGTTCCTCATTTTTGTTTTATAAAACAGCCGAAAAATCATAGCTTAAGTATTAAGTAGATGTTCTAAAGCTTTAATCTGCATATCTGTAATAAATTCAGTTGGAATATTTTTTTATGATTCTACAGACGATTCAATTGGTAGTATTTTCGATCAAAAATATGTCCTCAGTTATATTCACTTGCTATATCGTGTAAAAATATTATAGGATAAAAATGAATGATGATCTACGAGACTAGAGACTTCGAGCATAAAAATGAGTTAACATTCATTGCTGTACTATCATTTCTTCAACTTAAGCATCAACATTTAAATATTGATAATTTCTCGAGAATCTTAGTTCTTAGTCTTAAGAAAATTTAGTGTTCAAGTACTTTTTAGATGAACAATAAAGAAAAGTGTAATATATTTTTCGATAAATATATTGCACTCTTCTAAGGTGGTTTGTCATCATTTTCAGTAAATTTTGTTTGGACAAACCTTATTGCTGTTCCAGTAATGCTTTTGTTGTATAAGAGTCTCAGATAAGAATAGTAATAATGCTGTACATGTGTATAGTACGCAAACATTCAGACAATATGTTCAATATTCAAAAGATAAGATATAGATCGATTTTTCAAATATCATGAGAAACATGTTAAAAATGAAATGTGCTGATAAAAAATCCTGGTTTTTGATTCTTCTACCAATCTGTTAAAATCATTAATCAAAACAGAATTAATAATTCATCGATATTGTCATCTTCACATAACGAGAATAATAGTACTTTACAAATATAACATAAATTCGACTTGAAAACTTGTCGTTACCCTATGTATTACTTTACAAGCGCGTAAATATGGTTTTGATTTTTATACAGGGTGGGGCAATAACTATGTCCACCTTGAATATCTCCGTTATTTGTAATTTGTGAAACTTATAGTTTCGCAGATATCCGCTGACCAGAAATATTTGCTGAAATAAAATTGCACACTACGAAGAGGTACTTTGGACATTTGAAGGTCATCTCCATTTTTTAGAATGGAATGTCCTATTTTCTATACCATAGATCGATAAAGTATCAAATTTTGAGTATAAATTTCTTGACCTTTATATGTCCTAAACCTAATATGTAGTTAAAGAGATATTATCCAAAAAAGAAAGAAAATTGTTTCGATAATATCTCGTTAACTATCAGAGTTAGGACATATGGAGGTCAATACATTTTTACTCAGAATTCGATGGTCTATCGATTCATGATGCAGAAAGTAGGTGTTTCCATTTTAAAAAATCAAGGTTACCTTGAAATGTTCTCTACGCCTTCACCCTCGCAGAAAATGTTTCTGTCAGGATATGTGCCCTTCTGTACTGTGCAAATTTTGTTGATAACATTTTTCCATATTATTACAAACAACTGAGATATTCAAGGTGGACATAGTTATTACCCCACCCTGTATTTACTGCTGAATAAATTGGCAGAATAGCAGTTTTCAGTAGGTCATCTGGTCTCCCTTGATATTTATAATAACCGTGTGCTAGCACGGTGCCCCAAAGTATTATCAACAGGACCATTCGTTTATTCAAAATTCAGATATCATCTGTTGGAATAATCGAGGTTCGACTGCGTGTGAATTACACCAGTAAATATGATTCTCACATCGCGTGATGCTTGGTATCGTATCAATCACAAAAATGTCGGAAATACGTTGACAGATGTTTCATGAAAAAAAAACAAGCAAGTGTACTCACCGGATTGGTATTGTCTCAACGATATGGTGTCGATGTTTTGTTTGCTCGTTATCCTTTTCTACACTGGCGGCAGGAGATAAAGGAACGAGTCCCAGAGTTTTCTCGTACCTGTATCGAGACATTACCGTACTCGCGCAATCCCAGCGTCAAAAAGCAAAGCCACGCATTACAGATTTATTCTGGTGTTTTCAATGGCGCCGGTAGTTTGATCGCAGGATATTTTCTCGGGAAAATAAAACTGGTTTCAACGGCGCGCCTCCATTGTTACGCGCTTGGCTCTCGAGAAAGTCGGGGACCTGGGTTCATTCAAGGGAACGACGATCATTAGAACAGGTGTTACGAAACCGATCGTCAAACCGATTGCGCCCAATCAGCCCCATCTGCTCGTCGGTTCGCAGCGAACGACGGATTCAACTCGGTGTTTACGTCCGACTGATTTTTCAGTGCGTAACTCTCGCGGCGCGATCTCAAAGGAAGTCACGCTTTACGTTGCGTCTGACCACCCTCGCGACTGTCATTATCTCGATGGTAACAGAGAAATTCCCCGGGACGGAGACCGACGACCACGGAGAAAGACAGAGCCGCGGAGGCGGCGAGTAACACGAACCAAGGGTAACAGCAACTGGGAATAAACAAGAGGGACGGAAGAGGAGAGAGAACGGCACAGGAAGAAACGCGGAAAGAGAAGGACACGGGCCGAGGAGGCGGGAGAAAGAGAACTTATGGAGAGGCGAGCCCCTACCGGTGGTAATGATAGCCTAATTGCGGACTCCTCCGGTGACCGAGCAACTTAAGCGTTGTTCTTCAACTTATTCGAATCGAACAACGTCGTACTGTACAGTATCTGCCTCGGAAAGTTCAAATCTTGCGTAAGATGACAAATTTTGGTTTTTAGCTGACCTATTCGAATATATAAACAACAATGTACCAGTTTTATTTTCTTTTTTATTTAAGACTTTTGTAGTATTCATTTTTATATTCGACCGTTTATACGTGACGAAGATGTCGTGTTAATTTTTTTATTTACACACACTTTTTAGGCAGGTACAGTATTTTATCCATAAATGTCCCAAAAGTCAACTCAAAAGTCGACTCCTTTATTTTCCATTATTTTTTTTTTATAGGACTTCGATGACCATATTTGTGGCATTTCTATGATAAAAATCATACCACATATGATACAATTCCGATGATATCTACTCGTGTAATAGACAATTAAAATTTCGGGCGCGAAGAACATTTTACACAAAGGCAGATTTCAAAGACTCGTCGACGACTATCCTTCCGTGCGACCGAAACATTAATTGTCTATTAAACAAGTAAATGTCATGGAAATTATATCATATTTGGTATGATTTTGATCAGAAAAATGCCACAAATATGGTTATCAAAGTTCCATAAAAATATAATGAAAAATAAGGAAGTTGGAAATTTGGATTATATCGGCAGTCCTTCTCTACGTTCGCCAAAACTCAAAGAATACTTTCCCTGGCGCATAAATGTCCCTCAACAGACCCATGCTGGGGACTTATATGGGTAAAATACTGTATACGTTATAGTTTTCAGCAATTTTCACTTCCTTATTAATCATCCGTTTAAAATAATTCAAGTTGGAAGATGATTTATTACTTACTGAGATATTTAACTTTTGTAAAGTTTTCAAGAAAGAAATTTTTTTAGGCTTTCAAGTGAGTCCCGATGTTCTTTCTTGCGCCATTGGCAACTGTGAAAGTTTCTGTTGACAATGCAAAATGAATTGGCTGCCAAGTGCTTTCTGTATTGCGATGTATGGAGCAAATGTTACCACAATAATTACCATGTTTTCTATAAATCTATAAATCGCGCAATACAAAAAATTATAAATGTCTAACATATTTCTGATTTACGATTATTGACTCTAAAGATACATCCATGACGAGTTGTTCAGAATTTATTTTGGGTAAATACTATTTAGAAAGTACCTAAAAATTTTGATATATGCGATCCTGTTATTTCTACAAAGTAATTTAAAATAGTCACTTTTAGTAGTGCTCCGTAAACCTGGTGTTAAATGCAAAGTGCCAAGGAATTATTTATCTGATTGATTTATTCAATAGGAGTAGTATTTTGTAGGCTAATTTTAAGAAAGTCGAATGAAATGAAATCTTACTTTCAGTGGCAGTAGTCTTTATAGATCTAAAATAAATATCAGATGATTGCATAAGTTCATGCTCGACTTTCATAGCTGTCGCAAACTATGTATATTGCTTGACGCAGTAAAAACAAATTATGTATTCACCATGCTTCTCTACGATTAGAAAAGATTGGTGACTATATAATTGATTAACAAAGCTGTATTCTTAAAAATTTAACCATTGAATTTTATCAATCATCTAATAAAAAAAAAATCGTATCAAATTCTATCAAAATGTATATTCCAGCACTTTTTGAAAATTTATAGATGCCATAAATACATAAAAATCCGCATTCTAGTAATAACAATCGAATACAATATCTAACTACAATGTGCATTTGAAAAACGTAAATTACAAATTGATAATGCATTTGTTATTCGATTATTTTTTGAAATGTTTTTGCCATCACTGGCTAAAACTGATTCGCAGAAAGCAAATGAAGGGTCAGCGACGACTGAGACAGAAGCAGACATAGATTCGAGAAAGAAGCGTGGAGAGAGATGGGAAGATGAGGAAGGGAGAAGGAGCAGAGATGAAGGAGAAAGGTAGGGAGACATTATGAAAGGGCGAGTTCTCTCCCGGAGGTAATGATAGTCCGACTGCGGACACCTCTGGTGACTGAAAAGCCAGGATGTTGTTATTAAACTTATCCAAGGCGAGCGGGGTCATGCCAAGGAGTCCGAGTGTGCACAAATCATTTTCTTATTCGCGTGTTCTCTACCCCGGCTCTCATTTGAATGAAGCATAGAGCATCACTCCACGGGTGTTGTGACGCGGCGCAGCGCCATCGGTCTGCTGCTTAATGAATTTTTCATTAATACGCTTTACGGTGTTACATTCCAACGGACCGGCGTCGAGGAAATTTAATAAGATCGACGCTGAACGCCGGCCGGCATTTTCTTTAGGATATTTCGAAGAAAATAAGGGACCCGCCTCTTTTATCTTACATGGTCGCTGGAACGTGCACAGGACGGATCACCTGCAGTCACTCACAGAGAAAATTTCTGAAAAAAAAAATTAAAAAAGATTTTTTTACACGTTTAGTGAACACAATAATACCTCGCAGCTTTTTTTGAATATCATTTGTTGTTCTTGAGATAATTTACGAAAATATTGACATCTCTTCAAGAGCTGATTTCACCCCTTTAATGCGAAATTAGCACGACAGAAATAGGGTTGTATTAAGCACAACTTATTCTGCTTGTGTACAAAGTTTCATAATTGATGCAATGAATTTTTTTTAGGGGCTGATTTCACCCCTTTAATGCGAAAAATAACACGACAAAAATAGGGTTGTATTAGGCATAACTTATTTTGATTTTCCATCAGAGTGCGTGGTATACTAATATGTTTCTATAAATTAATGAGAGATGGCATCTTATAAAAAAAAATAATTAATTAAAGATTTGCGTTTTAAGATTATTTTGCAAGATATTAATTGTTCTAGATGTTCGATGAGTATTGTATAAACATTCTTTTCTTAGATTTCAACGGTACTAAACTTTTAATTTTTTTTAAAGATTGAAGATATATTAAATTCTTTTGTGTAGTGAAAAATGTTGACGAAATCTTTCGTAACCGGATTGATTAATTGTTTGCACTCTACTACCTGCATTCTGCCCGCGCCATTAAACTTCATCGTATCCACAAAGATTCGGATCAAGCTTATTTGCATATTATTATTCGTTATAGCTGGAAGAGTCATTAAGCATAATGATATGCCATTGATATGATCAGAGCGGTTCCCTGTTAATATCAATGTATCAAACTCGTAATAGATCAAGTCAAAAATTGTCTCGAGCAAAGTTATTAATGACCTCGTAACGATACAGCTTTTAATTATGAAACCAGCGAATACGCCGTTTTATTATTTGAAGCCCATTAAATATTTGCTAAACTTATTACTTGTAACAAAAAATATTCTACAACCTTAAATTAGGATTTTCGAAAATAATTAAATTGCTGCTCGATTCGCAAAAATTGATTATCTTGATAATTGAGATAATGAGATTTTATTTTTTATATGCTTTTTTTACAATAATTCCAAAGATTAGGGATCAAGTAATTCAGCAAATCAGAAGATGAGTATAAATTGATTTTCTTGGAATTATGTATTATCACGTTAATTTGCGAGAAGATGGAAAGCGTTATTTTTGGACACGCGAAGATTAATTCGTTTGCAGCTAATTTTACCTGAAACTATTAATTCCATTTTGACATAGATCGTAATTTTATCATAGCGGAACAAGAACTTGATGGAATTGCTTTGCAACATTATATTAATTTGAAGTGGTTTAAAGCGCGCACACAAGTTAAGATATGAGATATAAGAGGTTGTTGCGCGAAGGTAAATTCGCATTAGTCCAGGAAAGATTTCCGTTCCATTAGAATAATTCATCGAAGTGATATTTTGAGTATGCGCACAGTCCAGCGAATATGAGACAGCTCGGCGGCGACTAAATGAATGTAATTAGTAAAAATTTCGGTATTTTCACGGAAGGTAGGAGATGGTACCGGTCCTTTCAGCGGCTGCGTCTCTCATTTCCACGGCGTTTATCGAAGCCAGCTGGGGAAAAACTCATGTTATTAAGCCGCGGCAGAAGCACTTCGTCCCTCGTCCTTTCTTCAGCGCTCCTGGCTACGACTCGTCTTCCTACTTCCACTTCTCGTTCCCCGGCAGCCGTTGCTCTGCTCGCCGGATTAGTTCATTACCTGGCACGGCGCGGCGTGTCTTCTGTTTTTACACACGTTGCTGGAGAAATAGATTTGTTGCACGATCGACGCTGCGTTCTTGCGTACACGCAATATATCTAACTCGCTACCTTCGACGTGTTCACACGATCGACACGTTCACTCGCGTTTTAGTGATTCACCTGGACCTAGATTAGAATTAGATAATGCAGACAAAACAATTTGCTACCCTCTTTAAGATAAAGATCACTTTATTCAATCCTAATTGTATTAAGGGGCCGCACAGTGGTCCAATTCGAGAAATTCAGTGACATTTGTGTATAACTTTTGAACCATAAGAGATATTGCCATGAAATTTGGACTACATAATGTAGTAATGTTACTTAACAGATAGGTTAAGAAAAAAAATAACAACAATTACATACTTTAACAAGGTAAACTATAACAACATAAAAATTTTATTTAAATGAATATCCTTTAAAGCTATTTAATAATTAATTTTACAGCTTCTGCATCTAATTATTTATATTTTTTCTCATATTTTATACGTGCAGTGGATATAAATGGATCAGATGTTAACAAAAGTCTATAAGATAAATCTTTATTCCTAATTGATCTGGAAAATTTTCTTGTATTGTTGAATCTGAATTTTTTAAAATCTTTATGTCTGCTTTCTAAAGCTTCTTCCGATAATTGACCAATTGGAAGTAAGG
>CM052335.1:217637-265513 GCA_028455595.1 Lasioglossum vierecki | reverse complement strand
AATTCCCAATGAAAGGGACTATCATTGTAGGTGTTTAAAAAAGGGTGGTTCCATTTAAAAAAGTCAAGGTGACCTTGATATCTCCAAAAAAATGACATAAAAACAAATTTTTTTTGCATCGTGTCAGCCCCATTGTACCATTCAACTTTGTCCTTACCATATTTTACGTATCTTTTGAAACAACAAAGATATTTGAGGTGCTAACGTTTGGTGACTCAACCTGTATATTTAAAATAGGGAAATCCTACAGAAATGATAAATATGTATTTAAAACACGTTTCTCTGTATATAATTACAAGTATGTATTAACTATATGTACGTAAATTACATAAATATAAAATATTTTTATTTTGCATAAAGATGCGTAGTCTGATGATAACTAATATGTAGCCAGCGGACCTCTATGCAAAATAAAAATTTTCTACTAGACTCGCATGAAATTGCAGTGGACTAGAAATTTATTTTCTTTTGTAATCAACAGGTTGAAAATAATATAAAAGTATTTTAAAATTCTTCTAATGTCTTTACCCTTTTAAATTGCACCTACTCATTTTTGTTATGAACGCATAAAATCCGCTGTCTACTAATGAGTCTACTCAACTAATCATAAGATATAGGGATTAAATAAACCTTCGTCTCTTTTCTTAATCTTAATTCTTAACCGTTTATATACTAGTTTATATTTTCTGTAGAATTATTTTTATCGTAATTCTTTCGCCTCGTCGATTTACCTGATTCTCATTTCTCCGAACAGATGTGCAGTTTCTATTCTTCCATAATGAATAGAATGGTTTCGCGAAGATAACATGCTACAAAGTAATTCGTTATTAAAGAAAAGTGCTGCAAGGAAAGCAGACATCGCAGTCTAATATTTTAAAAGAACAGTTTGCGTTGTTGTGTCGTGCTAGTACTGTCTCAAGTTACGTACAATAATACACGGTACACAAAATCTTCTCTTATTAAAACTAACTATAGTCATCCAACTTTTCACTTTTGGTGTACTTATAGGTGAGTATGAGAAACCGGCAAGTAATTAATAAAAATTAATATGAATTAATAATATACTAGATGATATGTAATATATGTAAATCTGATTGGACTTGTTATGTTTACCCGCGATTATATATTTCCTTAAGCTGATTTAAAAAAAACACAAATATTTTCAGAGTATAAAAAGATAATAATTAACTTCCTTTAGTAAGGAAAAGTAAGCTTAGAAAGTAATAGTCGTTCTCGAATTAATTTGCCGACAGATTTCAACAATCTCATCGATTTCAACCTGTTAATTTGATCCGAAGTTTCCTCACGCACTCGCGCAAGTACATGACAGCTGCCTTAAGCACAACGCTAACTTTCTCCGGTGTAATTATGCGAGCACACAGGCGAAATGCTAATTGAATAAGCTATCGGTACAAGGCATCGGTATGCGCATTTTTGTATAATAATCTCCGCGATATTATTTCACATACACTCGATCAAATACCAAACCGACGAACATAATAGGTCCGAGAAGAACTACTTTCTAAACTGTTACATTTTCCATAGAAACGAGATTTTCAGAAACAATGCAGCCGTTATACGGAGCAATTAAAGAGTAATCGCAACACGTGATCGATATTAACGCACGCCTAAACAGCACTTTCGAGATCCAATAGATTTCGAATGAGCATGATTACTCGTAAATCGTTTCCAATGACTTTATAATCCGATCTCGTGCTCGATCTTTACGCCGATCTTTGTCCTCCCGGCGAAGTTCGCAGACCGGACGGCTGCGAATTAACCGAGCACCATCGATGGAAACACTTAACGCGAACTTTATGGGAGTTCCCGGTTATTTGCGGTTTGTTGTTAGTCATGTCAATGTAACGTGGCCTGTTACACGCTCACTTACGACGTTAGCCGGTATGTAACTCGCTCGTTCGAGAATTTACGGAACGTGTTCGGGGAAAAGTTGTAACAGTCCCAAGGTTGATATAAGCCGGCTGATGGTATCCACCTCCTCGTTACCCGAGATTTAAAATTAATCGCGATTTATGCAAATCGGAATCGCGGCGTTCTTATTCAACGGTAAAGTGCAATGTAGACGTTCCGATCGTAACGATTGCGCTTTATTATTATTAGACTGCGAACAAATACTAAACGAACTGGAAATACTAGGCTGCAAACTCGGTAGAAGATATTAAGAATATTGCTAGTTTCTTTGCAATGTTTTAAAATTAGTGCAAGGAAAAACGCAATTTAACTTAAACTGCGTTTCTTATAATTCACGTGTTGTGAAATGCCGTAACCATCAACATTATATCAATTACAGATAAGTAATGATTAAATCCTGCGGAATTTATGCATTTATGACAAAAATGTAATTTAAAACAGTAAAAACATTTAGCCAATTTAAGAACGGCTATATGTTAATTCCAATTTGTTAAAATTTTTGAAAATAGAAAGAAATTTTTGCTTGCTTTCTGTGTCTTTTAATTAACGTACAACATTCTTATATTGTACAAAGATCCACAGTCTACTAATGGATAAAAAGGATAAAGGATAAAGGAAGATACTTGGTCCCCTTAGGGTTTCAAGTCCATACACCACTCCCTTCTCTTTCCAATTTTCACCTATCGCCTAATTTCAATCAAATCCAAATCCAACGGGACCTACTTTTTATGGTGGGTTCCGAACCACTTTTTCGGTCACCCATCCAAGCCCGGCCCACTTCCAACGCTGTTTAACTTCGGTGATCGCACGGGAACCGGTGTTTGCAGCGAGGCTATGGTCGTTGATCACAGTCTACTAATGATCAACCAGTAAAAAGTTAAATGAAAAATAAAGTGAACCTGTGTGTATATAATTATTAATAATATAACCAACTAATAGTAGGATTATTCCGGTTAATTCATTTATTTGTCAAGGTACGTATCGCCAAATGAGTCTCTCGAATACATTATACTCGTCAACGATACGTCATTGACTAAATGTAAACATTAATATACGAGTAAATGCATTTTGCAAATCACATGTCATGTGAAATATACAGAGTGTATTTCTTAACTATACTTGCCACAAAAATGATTTGAATGAAAATTGATTTGAAAAGTGTTTCTCGTATAAAAGAAAGTTCCAAGCAAAAGCTGTTTAAATTAAAAGGAAAGAAAATAAGAGAAGGTGATTTTTATTCATTTTCATTGCGATTCGAATAGAAGTAGTAATTTATCCGACTTAATTAGGCGAATACAATATGGTTGGAAATTCGCGCAGACGCACACATTCAGACGGAATACGAGGTATATGTTCCAAGTAAAACGCGGTACAGTGTGAAATGACTCAACCTGTGTACCTTGACACGTTCTACTCATTAAGAACGTGTCACTGACAAATTCGAAACGACGCGGTACGAGTAAACGATTCATTTCACGAACAAAGTCACATCAATTCGAATATCGACGATTAAGATAACAGTACGGGAGCTATCTGGCTCTCTTTCGAGCTCGCGCCGGAAACTCGAGCACCGTGTTGCGAATCAAGTTCGCCGGAAGTTGGCGAAGTTAGTCGTAACTTGTAGATTCCATAAGAATATACAGGGTGACCGGGAACTGGTGATACAACCGAAAAGTGGGTGATTCTATACAAAGAAATGAGCCAAAAGTGTAGAATAACATTTGTTTGCACGAGTACTACTGAATAGGGATCGTCTGACACGTTTGTGCGTGACCTACCGGTTCTACTTCTTACACAAGATTTACTCAAAAAAGCTTGATGCGTACAAATTTTATACTACTGTTTTAATTTATTTTGTTTTAATGTAGAATCGTTCAAACACGCCTACTATTGAACAGAAATCGTATGACGCGTCTGTGCATGATCTATCGGTTCTACTTCTTATAAAAAAATTTACTCAAAAAAAGCTTCATACGAACAAATTTTATTCTACGGTTTCAATTAATTTTTTTAAATGAAGAAAATCGTTCCCCTTCGAGTAAACATTCAGCGAACACGCGTACTATTGAACAGAAATCGTCTGACGCGTCTGTGCATGACCTACCAGTTCTACTTCTTACAAAAAAATTTACTCAAAAAAAGCTTCATACGAACAAATTTTATTGTACGTTTTCAATTTATTTTTTTAAATGGAAATAATCGTTCCCCTTCGATTAAACATTCAGCGAACACGTGTACTATTCAATAGAAATCGTCTGACGCGCCTGTGCATGACCTACCGGTTCTACTTCGTATAAAGGTCAAGCGAACTCGACGGATTTACAAAGCTGATTTTCTTGGAAAACAAAGATTCATTTGAACAAATTTTATTCTACATTTTTGACTTACTCTTTTATGTATAATTGCCCTCTTCTGGGTAAGAATTCAGCAAACACTAGTGCTACTAACTAATTGTAAGTAGGAATTGTCTGACAAGTTTGATCATGACCCACTGATTCTACTTGCAAATGCCAAGCGAACTCGAGGGATTTACAAAGCCGATTTTTTCGAAAACAAAGAGTCATATGAAAAAATTTTATTCTAAATCTTCGACTTATTTTTCTATGTAGAATGATCCTCTTTCGCATAAAAATTTAACGAATACGCGTGTTATTAAATAGGAATAGTCCGACACGTCTGTTCACGACCCATCGATTCTACTTCTTCTAATGTCAAGCGAACTCGACGGATTTGCAAAACCGATTTTCTCGGAAACAAATTTTCATAGGGAAAAGGTTTTGTTGTACACTTTTGACGTAGTTTACTATGTAGAATCGCCCTCTTTTTAAATACAAATATACATATTAAAATCGCGACTCTACGTACGAAAAGAAGTCGAAAGTGAAGAATAAAATTTGTTCATATGGAGCACCAGTTGAAAAGAAATCGTCTAATTCGTCTGTGCATGATCTACCGGTTCTACTTTTCCTAATGCCAAGCGAACTCGACAGATTTACAAAGTCGATTTTCTCGGAAACAAAGTTTCATAGGAAAAAAGTTCTGTTGTGCACATTTCTTACTTATTATACTATGTAGAATCGTTCCGTTTTCGGTTATGCCACTATTTACCGATCCACCCTGTATATCGCGACGCGTTGTTCGCCGATTCGCAGCAAGAGGGAAACGGACAGATGAGCCGAGTTTGTTTTTCAGATAAAGTATACCAAGCGAATCGCGCCGATTAGTCGGTGTCTCCGGTCGAATCACAGCAAGGAAGTGAACGTACCGAAAGATGGACGGAGGTACTTTGATTTTGTGCTGGATACATCATTTTAACACGCTCTGAAAATTCTTAATTACGCGTTTTCGCTACCTTCTGCGCGCTCGTTGCAGTCGTTTTACTGTTACCCGGGCATCGTAGTTATTTTCGCAGCTGAAAAAAGAGAGAAACGATCTCCTGCCGGAGCACTGAGTCATTCAGAATAATGATCGCTGATAACGCCGATTTTATGCAACCGTGAAACTACAACCGATATCTTCCAACAGTCGTTCGCATTAGAAACAGCTATCGAGTCGTCGTCTACGCGTTTCTTTCGCAGCGTTCGAATGCAGTGAAACAAATTCCGAGAGCGGCTGTGAACGATTTCATTTGAAACATAAGTGTTTTGATCTCGTGACGATTATTAAAAATAGATTGTTTACTTTCATGCAATAGCTGAACAGGCGAAATAGGAAAGGAAATGAAATTTATTGATACTCTGTTATTTTTAAGTTATTCTTACAATAAATTATTTTTACACAATGAAAAATATAATTCGTAGAAAGGCATATTTAATAAACTGCATCGATCAATAAATCTTCCAAGCGTGTGAAATGTATATTCACGCAGTTATTAGCAAACAAAGTGGTATATATTCAAAGTGTTGTTTTCGTTTCTGACGTTATATCCAGGTCATTGTATCGCACATGGTTGAATTTATCTTGATGGACGTTTCCGTACGGTCTAAAAACATATCTAGTTCCATTAGAAATATGAGAGATCAGTTTCACATCCCAAATACACTGCAAACAACCGAAACTTCCATACAGCATTGTTTAGAAAAAACAGTATCTGTTCGTTTCTTTTCATTTGTTTTCTGCACGTGTTGTTTTAGATGAAAACGCTGGTCAGTCGCTCCGAGAGAGCATCACTTGTGAAGCTTTCTACGTGCGTGTTGCGAAACGGAAGTGTGTGAAAAATTTCGAATGAAAACTACTTGATCTTCGTTTTTCCTTTATAAAGGCTCTCTTCTCAAGGAAATTCGACCGACGCGTTTTCCATCGATCCGACGCAGTAATTAAAAATCTAACGCCGCATTATGACATTGTTGCATGCTCCGCCGCGCTATTACATGCTTCCCGTTATCACACCTTGAAATTTAATCAATCCGCTGGTAGCAGACTCATTCTGCCTTCATTTACATGCTCGTGTAACCGGATAGAGCTACAAAAGGCGAAGGGCAAAGTGGAACGAAACAGCCGGGACCACGAGAAATTTTCGAAGAAAAGGGATCTGACGAGCCTCTCGTTCAACCGGACGAACACCTACTTCGACTTTGATTAATTTCATGCGAGCACATGAACTACAGGATGGTGTTACAACTCGTTCGACTAGTCGGCCGGCAACCGTACTCTCCTTCTATGTTTCCTGAATCCCCGAAGACAACAATACCCAACAAAAACATCCTGTAAGCAGGAGTCAAGTTCTCTATGGCCGTAAAAAGTTGTGAGATCAAATAAAATACGGCCAAGTTCGTTAGCTTAGAAATACCTCTACTCAAATGACGGATGTTTCTGTATTTTCAACGAATATAAAATAAGAAACGGTTTACCTCCACGTGAAAATTGTAAAGACTAAGACAACGTATTAGAACACGTTTCTAAATTTACATTGTCGGTTTTCAAGGTCATCCAAAGGCCATGAATGTATTTTCCCATTCGTTGCAAGATGCATCAGGATACCATACGCGTTTCCCAGAGAAAAACACCAATGACTAATTTTTTTAATTACGATTTTCTTTCATTTCTCTACTGGCCTACCGACCAGATTATTTTAATTTTTTCGAGATATTGGAAGGTTCAGATTCCTAGCTGACGTAAACAATATTTTAAAAAAAATGAGATGCCGTTTTTAGAAAATTTTAACGATGCCGTTTCACAACATGTTCTTACGTGGGCCTGTATTGAAAATTTAAAAGATACATTTTGTAGAACTATGATGATTATTCATTCTGAAAATATCATCTAAATCGGCCAACGTTGCAATGAGCTACAAATGGTTAACCCTTTGCAATCCTTTCTCGAGTGTGACTCGACATCAGAGAAAGAAAAATGTATGCGAAACGAGTTTTTATATGCATTTGGTTCTTCCTTTATTTATTTAATTATTTATTTCTTAGTTAAAAACAAATATAAATCACAACGAAGTTTGAGAGCTATATTTAATATAGTTAGTAAAGAAAATCGATTACAATAAGTAGCAGTCAAGGAACTGTACTTTGAAGTAAATTTTAAAGAAAACACTTAAAATAGTAGAGAGTTGTTAGCAATATAATTGAAAAAAAAATTCGGAGTGCGAACGATTAACGACGGTGGAAATTGCAATTTTTCGGCCTACAAACTGTTAATGTTTGAATGTAAATATACAATATTTAGCAAATGAAGTTTTTAAATTTTGCATACAGGCCTAGCTAAAAAATTGGTTTTATTCCCTGTAGCATGTCGAAAAAATGAAAATCGCATGGTTGAATCTGGCAGAGAGAAGTTGTCGTTTATTTAAAACTGTCCGAATATTACTGCGACAAACTGTGTATAGTTTGATCGATGCTGGGTGTAGGTAAGCCCTTAAATTAATTCAGCGACGGTTCTGCCGTCGGGCTGCGTTCGAATGCGCGATAGCTCGCGAATCGATCGAGCGAATGGGCACGAGTCTTCGATAACGACAGTGCTTGACGCGCTTTCCCGTCTATAGAAAGGTCTGCGACAGCGACGGTTGCCGTAACTGTGCGTTAAAGAGGCCGTTTAACCTTTTACATGGTATAAGCGGGTCGCATACTCCGAGTTCCCACGCGACGGATGTTCCGTTGCGCTGCGAGGACCGCGCGGTGGCCGAAGGGCGCTCGAAATATAAAGGCTTCCAGAGACCAACGCGAATATTCCGCCGATAGCTGCGGATATTTTCTGATGATCTCTCTTCGCCGATACCCTCTACCACACCGTTCGCAAGTTTCCCGACAACTTAACAATTTTTCGCTCGGTGAACACGTACACGGTGCCTCCAATACTTGCAAATAAGAAATTTTCTCATTTTTAACTACGGATTTTCAACATATAATGATATTATTTTATCCTCAGTTAATAATTAAACAACAGACTAAATTTGTTTCTTTGTACAACTATTTACAAACTCACCTGTAAATAAAGAAACGACAATCGGAGTCTATTATTCACTCTCCTTATTGACACTAACTTTATATCGCTAACTTATTCTGTTAATTAACTATCTGTATCTCTATTTAATTTTTATGCACATGTGCCTCTCTATGTTCTTTTAATTAATCTTTAATGTTCAAAGACTGCGCTCAGCATGCAAAGCGGGGTCGATTTAAATTAAAGAAAATATATTTTCTTTACATGCATTTATTAGAAAAATGAGTATACGCAAATTAAGCCATTAAACGGATTAAATTTATTATTTTTATCTAATCCAGACCTTGTTTAAATTACTAAAGGAAGAATGACCATTTTATTTGACGTGTTTTTCATACAATCCATACGAACAATTTTTGCCTGGGTTGCATCAAACTGGAGTGAAATAGAAATGAATTTTCTTTCTAAATATATTTAATAGGATGTAAATGATATAACAGTATTTTCAAATTCAATGTTTTCACAGTTTTAACCACTTGCAATTATATCTCTTTTGTGGTTATAGTGATTAGAAATTCTTCATTGTTCAAAATTCCATAGAAAAGAAAGATAATTTATATTTATCGTGTGCCTACGTTTTCTCCAACAGCTATACACCGACTACAACAAAATAGAATTTGACTTCGGTTTCAAGGAAATTAATAACATACGTATTCATTAGTCTCCGTTCAGAATCTTGAATACGAGTCTGACTCGACATTATTGGACAAGGGATTAAATTACATCTACTCAATTTTGTTATAAATGCATAAAATCCGCTGTCTACTTATTATCGATTTTTAACCATTGACGAAAGAACATCGACACATTACTGTAGATAAAAAAAATTACATTTTCTTCTTCATCTCGGGATAACCAATTCGCCATGCGTGGAAATAATCGTTCCAAATAATATTAAAACCACCGAGCACTGAAAGCAATTAATATGTTTTAGCTGACAAAAATGACAAGGTTCAATTTATTTAGATTTTGTTACAAATTTGTATTGCAATATGTGGATAAAGAAATTTATCGAATCATTTTCCATGTAAGCAACGTCATAATTTCAATAATTATAAAATCCAAAATGTAAAACCGGTCGTTTTATCGGCAGTGGTAGGTTGAGTGTTAAAAACGGGAATGTAATTGGGCTATTTTCAATTAACAACAAAAACACATTGCATTTTCCGAAGAAACAGGACACACGAAACGAAACAGTTTCACTTGGTAGTACATTTGTCAATATATCTGAACATTGGATGCAATCCATTTTTACGAAAGATTAGTTATTCAGAATTTTTTGTCAACCATCAAAGGTATATGATACGCTTTTTTTTTCTTTTTTATTTTTGGTAAATCGTCGTAGTAAAAGCACGACGCGTACGGCACATAATGCACCGACGGCAATCACGAGACTCGCCTGTCGAATTGCTCGAAAGTTCATGCCGGCAGTATACTAATGACGTGGGAAATATGCTGCGAGTACCCAGCACTTATCCGAACCCTGATGTTTCCCTATTTCATTTCAATGTTTTTGCGTGCAACAAACCTAGACCAATACGAATGCCTAATGACGAGTATTACATTGAATGCTCCAATATTCGTTGCCGTCTGCGGGATAAACTGCGTCCATGTAACTTCACACGTTCAGGGCTACATGCGCGCGTTCTGTTCCGAAAGTCGTGTCCTCAAGTTTCTAAAATGTGTTTCCAGCGTGCCGTAATATTTATCACTAAATTATCAGTGCAAAACCAATTGCGGTTTTGAAGCGTCAACTTTAAAACAATATAGCAAGAGTATACCCGAACCTCTCATGACGTCTTGTGAATAATAATTATCGGACACCAAAATATATTCCACATTATTATATTGGTTACTGGTAACCGAAAAAATGTCAGTGCTTTATATTGGTTACCAGTGACCAAGAAAAATATTCATCACTTAAAATAATTATTCGTAATCAGAATACTAAAAATTAGTATTTTCTAGATAATTTCTTTGCGATTTATTGACAACTAGCATTAAGTTAAATATTAATTTTCATTGAACGATTCTTTCGATAGAAACATTATACATTAAACTGTTATTTTGGACGTCGGATTTGTATGTGGACACTTTTCCAGTTATGTCAGACCTTTTCTAGTACACTTACAATGGAAATTAGAAAATAAATCCTTAGCACTCGGGGGGGGGGGGGGGGGCAGAGTCACCACCAACAATTGCTGTATCATTATACAAAATATTGTTCACATTATTCAACATGCTCGGATTTAACCAATTATAAGCATTATATCGATTTCATATCTGTAAAACGAAAAAAATTATATAAAATGAAATCTATTTGAAAGACCTGTATAATTTTCGAATTTTCTGAGAATAACTCCGAGTGTCAAAGGTTAAAAACAGATTATTTCCAAAATTATTGGGAAATCAGAATACCACACTATTGACAGTTTGCAGCTTGTAAAAGAACTTAGAACAGTTCAGATTCCTAATGATATAAAACTGATTTCATTAGATGTAACTGCGTTATTCTATAGAATATTCTATAGAATTAGCAATGCAGGTAATGGATGGATAAAGAAGAATTTCTTGAAGCAGTTGAATTTGTTTTGAAATCTAATGTTTTCTCTTTCAATAATATTTACTACAAACAAATTTTTGGAACAGCCATGGGTTCACCGATTTCTCCTGTAATAGCAAATATGGTTATGGAAGAACTTGAGAAAGTATCCATTTCTAAGCTACTTTTTGAGCTTGTTTTATACAAGAGATATGTAGATGACATATTCACTTGTGTAAAACAGGATCAAATTGGTATATTATTAGACACGTTTAATAATTTTCATTCTAGATTACAATTTACACATGAGATTGAAACCAAGTCTTGCCTTAACTTTCTTGATGTTAGTATTATTAGAGAAGATAACAAACTAAAGACAAATTGGTATCATAAAGATACTTGGTCTGGAAGATATATAAATTTTCATTCGTTCCATCCAACACAACATAAAATTGGCTTAATTAAAGGCCTTATTGATCGTGCAATTCTATTATCAAATCCTGAATTCAGACCAAACAATCTGTTAATCATAAAGAATGTTCTAAAAAAGAATTGCTTTCCTGATACTTTTGTGTCCAACATTATCAGAAAACGTGTTCATGAAATCTACCATCCTGATTTAGTCGCACAACTAAAAGAGGAAAGATTTTTAAGAACAGGTCCGATCAACTATAGGAACACAGTAGTCATTCCTTTTATAAAAGACATTTCTTTTGATATACATAGAATATTCAGGAAAGTTGGAATTCACACCATTTTCAATATACCATCATATCTAAAAAATGGTTTCCACCTATAAAAGATAAAATACCACTTTCTAAAAATTGCAATGTTATATATGAAATTCCTTGTAAAGGATGTAATTCATTATATGTTGGACAAACTTCTCGACATTTAGATATGCGTATAACAGAACACAGACGTAACATTTTTCGACCTCCGTCACAACACACAGCAATGACTAAACATTCACTAGATTTAGACCATGCATTTGATTTTGAGAATGTTAAAATATTGGACAAGGAATTTAATTTACAACGAAGATTACTACTAGAAACTATACATATGATTAAACAACAAAGCGTTAATCTTAGGTATGAAACACCTAAGATTCATGACTATTACGCTACATTACTAAATCAGTAATGTTTTATGATGTAGTTTCTAATTTTATGTAGTTTTCTGTATATAGTACTTACTATAATTTTGAGTCTGATTTAAACTGTTTCTCTAACAAATGCTATTGAATGTTAAATTACTTTTATTACCACAACATTGTTGAGGTATATTCCTTTGCACTTTGATGGTTGAGACGAATCATAGTAATATTTAAATTTCCCGCCTTTTATCGATCTGGTGTACATAGATCGGTTTTCTGAGGGTGCGTTCCGATTCACGCATTAAACGCATTAAACACATAGACTGTACTTCAGAGCGCACAGAATTCCCCAGAATTCTCGCGCAGCTACCACAGCTCAGAAATGAAGCGTTTTATGCGCATTAGATGCAGCATTGGCGGTAAATTTGAAAAAAGTATATTCAAATATCTTCACATTTTAAAACAAAAGACAATTTGTTAAAAAGATGGATAACATGGACGTCGAATTTCAAGTTTTAATTGAAGGAACTGAGGAAGTTATTAAATTAGTGCTGGATAAGGACAGTGCAGAGAGGGCGAAGTATGGTATAAATATATACAATATATTTTTTTATATAACATGTAATTATAATTTCGGAAGTAACGAACAATAATTTTACAGATGATGAGTTTTTAAGAAAATTGATTTTAGACTTAAAAAAAAATGCTAATAGCGTTCCTGGAGATTCTCCTGCTACAAATAGCAGCAATGAATCGGTTGGAAATGTTTTTACGTGGCCTGATGCAGCCGTACGGCTTCTGATGGAAGCGTATCGTGATAAGGAGGACGAATTTAAAAATGGTATGAAACGACACAATATTGTATGGAGGGAAATTGCTGATGTGATGAAAGATTCAAATTATAACGTGAATGGTGTACAATGTTCAAACAAATTTGCTGGTTTGCGGCGCACTTACAAAAATATAAAAGACCAAAATAAAAAAAGTGGAAACTTCCAAAACAGTTGGGCGTTTTATTCGGTAAGTATAATGCTTGTTATATAATTACTTTAGGAAAAAAGAACTTAATGTATTATATAATATAAGACTATAGTCTTTGGTTTACAATAGCCACGCTTCATCTTACGGATACAAAGGTACTGCCACCAACTTATTTTTTTTGTTATTTTGTGGTTGTAGGCGATGGATTCACTGATTGGTGATAGGGCATCCATAAATCCACCAGCTGAAGCTTCGAGTGAGGGTCCTCCACCGCCAACGCCAGCATGCAGTAGCGCATCAACCAGCTCATTAAATAGTATACCTACCTGTCCAGCATATACATGAGTAAAATGGCCTAACGAATTGCATATTACTTGCACATTAATGGAATGAAAGCCTTTCCGGTTGATGTACGAGTTTGGGTCTATAGAGGGAGCTCTGATTTTAATATGCGTCCCATCAATAGCTCCAATAACATTGGGAAAACCGCATGTTTTTTCAAATGCTTGCATTATATTAAGAGCAACTTGACCTCTTGGCCATGTAATAAATTTAGGTGCAATGCAATGGAGAGCATATGTCACTCGTCTTAATGCTCGAAAAGCAGTTGCTTTGCCAACTCCAAATTTTGTCGCTATAGATCTAAAACAAGAACAAGTATTCAATAGGAGATTGGGAAATCGGGAGGGTTCCGTGGGTGAACGAAATATTTATTTTTATATTTCTATTATAATATTTCAACCAAATTCAGCGGGACCTACTGTTTTTATGGTGGGTTCCGAACCACCTTTTTTGCCAACAACACAAACATATTTTTATTATATTAATATATATTTCTCCACGTAAATACCTATAAGAATCAGGAGTAGCCATGAACCAAATAGCAATAAGTAGTTGCTTTTGTACTGGTATTGGGTTTCTACCAGACGATTTATTAATTGCATCTAATGCTGGACCAATTATTGATAATACCATTTGACAAGTTTCAGGAAAAATTCTAGAATAACGTGATACACAACATTTATTAAAAAATGTAATCATTTTAATAACCAATTAACAAAAAATATTTTTATTTTTAAAAGAAATATGTATGTTATTTACCGAAAATGTTCTTTAAATACTGTTCTAGAGTAACCAGGAATAACTCGTTCGACATAATCTTCTATTTTTTCTGTAAAAACGATCTCTCCTCGTATTTGGCTAGCCACTAATAAATAAATTAATTCCATATCAAAATTTAAAAAATCATCTTCTAATTCATCTTCGCTATCGGTCGAATCACTAGAATCGCTATAATCGTTCAATTCTTCGTTTAAAATGTTTTTATTTAACACAAATAACGTTATAGCAGATAAAATTGTTTCATCCATGATAGTAGCCATTATATAATATAATATAATATCGGTGAACACCCCAACTCTATTTCGTATCTATATTCATTTCTGAGCTGTGGTACCTGCGCGAGAATTCTGGGGAATTCTGTGCGCTCTGAAGTACAGTCTATGTGTTTAATGCGTTTAATGCGTTTAATGCGTTTAATGCGTGAATCGGAACGCACCCTGAGTGGTCGAGTTTCTCTTCTGTGTTCATGTTATATTATTATCTACGTTGTAACCTTCAACAAGGATCAGTCGAATATTTACCAGCATGTATTAGCACGTTGTTCTCTAACTGTATTTTTACTTCTTATAAGAATGTGAGAAAAATTATGGATCTTCCAGTTTAAAGCATATCTTTAAATTATGGTATTTTGGTATTATTTTACATTTACATTTCGTTACAGACGCAAAAATCTCTTGAGAATGATCCTCACCAGGATCGAAACGTCGCGATCTTAATTGCACATGTTGTTATAAATTAAAAATTTCAAATCATCCTACATTTGTTAAAAAACGATCACCAAAATGACTTTTCTCTAGCTAGATCGGCGACACTGTGGCTAGTAAAAATCAAACCGTATGTTTATCTATCGCCTAAATTAATTCACTCGGTCGGTATATTCGCTGAATGGTCGTCAACTTGACAAGCACGTTGGGAAAGAAAATAATAAATCGGAAAAATGTTTTTGCGGTAACTTTCCTCCGCGCTGCGCTGCTGCGATGAATAGATTTTTTCCCGGTCATGCGAAACACTTTCATATCGACATCGATGACACCGAAAACAAACAAAAAAAAATAGTTTTTCAGAGAAAAATAGAGGTTACCGAAGAAGAGGGGGAAAAAGGAACTCTCAGCCGATCGTACCGAAGTGAAAATGGTAACGGGGGAAAAACGGTCACCCTTTTAACAACATCGGAGCACTCGCAACGGTATTGATCTCAAAACTATCAAAGAATGAAAATCTGATAAGCGTTTTCGCGTCTAGTGTCCTCGGCGCCGTGCCGGTTACTCTTTTTTCCGAACCGTTTCGGGAGCCAGAAAAAAGAAATATATATATATATATACGCGGTTCTTTTTTTTTGTAAATTTTAGAATTCGATCACACACCGGGAGATTCGTGTGGACTTTGAATGCTTCACGTGAAACATTTTATACGTGAAATCGAAGCGACGCGACGCAGCGAATTTGACGTATTCGCTGACCTCCCTGTCGAATTTCATTCATTCTTCCGTGACACCGATGGTAGTAATTTGTTTTGAAAAAGGGCCCGGTACTAAAAATTCTGTCCTCCGCGCGTGCAATGTTATTTTGTGCCTGGCAACTTGTCACGAACCCGCCAACTGTATTAGTTTTTATTCGAAGTAATAAATTCATCGTCCGGAGTAGTTTCGAAACAACGAATCCTATTGCCTCGAACTTGAAATAGCCTCTGAAATATTAATAATTTATGCTTCGTGAACATAATGCTTCGCGAACGTGATTTTACAGGTGAGAAAGATGAAAAACTACGTACACACTGATGCAACATCGAGCGACTTTTTATTGCCTTCTGCTTCTTTTGTTCGGTGAAAATAGCGTTTTATTTAGACACTTGGAACGTCAGCTAAAGATTGCTTTTTGCACTACTGTGTGAACATCGCTTAAGGGGTTGAAGGCATAACCGTGGCCCCTGATTTTAAGGTTATATTTATATTCCTGGAGTCATTTTAAGAAAAAAAGTTTAGCCGGTAAAGTAGATTTAGTGTTTTTAATAAAACTGCAAATATCTCGAAAACTATGCGAGATATGACAAATTATCGAGAGACCTTTTTTGTAGGGAATTGAATTTTCTATAAAAAAAACTTTCATTTAATTTTTTTAAATCTTTTCAAATAACAAGAGGAGATCACTTAGTTTTCGAGGTATTCGAAACTACTCCTGGATTTTCGTATGCGTGGTCGGCTCCCGCCCACCGACGACCTAACCCAACCCATCCTATTCACATAATCTTCCCATTGTAGATGTTATCCAGAATTTGGTCTTTTCAGAACCCTTTTCACTTGCGCCGACCATTATTTCAGGGGAGAAGCAGTTGTTCAGCAACTTCACAGAAGTATAAATATACTCAGAAACTGCGCAGCTGCTAGAAAAAAGTCATATGACATAAATTGTTTAAAATTCAATTTCCTACAAAAAAGTTCTCTTGATATTTTGCGATATCTCGCATAGTTTTCGAGATATTCGCAGTTTTATGAAAAACACTAAATCTACTTTACCGGTTAAACGGAGCTGATTGGACACCAGTTATATAAACATTTTTTTCTTAAAATGTGATCCCAGGAATAGAAATATAACCTTAAAATTAGGGGCCACGGTTATCGTAATCTTCCCGAAAAACCTATATCCAGATCCTTGTTATACAGATTTTCAAGAATGAGAAGCATTTTTTGATAATTTTGTTATAGAATCATGACGGTACACCTGTGCGAAGCTAACTTCTCAAAGGGAAAGGATTGTTTGATTCGGGTTCCATGGAAATCACTGACACAAATTTCCCCGACAATTACTTTAGCCGACAACGATTTTAGATTCGTTGTTGGTTAAACGGGTCGTCTGCCAAAGTAGTAATCGCAATATGGGTACTTGGCCGATCTAGCTGGCCAAAATTATTTTTTCTGCTTAACGTGTTTCAAATGTACCTACTAACTTATTTATAGTATTTTTTCTTAAAAAAATAATTATAAACAAATAAAAATTCACCATTTTCATTGAAAATATTATTTTTAATTAATTTAACAATACGCGCGAATTACTACAATATAAACAATAAAAATAACAACAAATATAATATAATATATAATAATAACCAATAATACGACTAAATAATAATACGCTTGCAATTTCATTTCTGTAGCAAAAATTAGACGTAACGATAACTTGTGTATCTGCAAACTTCTGAAACTTTTTTTTAGGCGAAAATAAAACTGATACCTTCCACTTTACAGTGGTTAAACAAACATTGCCGGGACGGACCCGAAAGCACAACTAATTCCTTCCAAATGTATGAACTTCGAGATTAAAATTGCCTTCAAATTGACTTTTTTCAGTAACCGTTTTTTTAATTATTTAACTACACATCTGATTGCAATTTTGTGAAATACACACACTTACCTGCTACAACACTGTCCATCATCGGTTTTCATAAAATAGCTTTCGTGACAAATAATATTTCACTTCGAACGTTGCCAATGCGGACGACACGGCGAAAGGCACAAGCACTATACTAAATGACTAAACTTCAAGTGATTACACCTCCGTACGGAAATGCAAAACCGGGAAAAAACTGACGATTTATGAACCCCCCACTATTTAACTTTTTTCAGGTGATAACTCATTTTTACCTGGGATGAGTTTGACAAAATCGACTTTCGGCCAGCTAGATCGGCCAAGTACCCCATAGTGGCGTCGGTCAAATCTGGTGTCGGTGAAAACCGTGTCCGGGAAAGTGTCGGTGATTTCCATGGGACCCGTTTGATTAACCGATATACAAACATTGTAATTACGTATATGGTGCGCCATTTATATCTGACACGTAAATGTCGTCAGCATGATTCGTTTTTTCATTTTTTGTTTCTTTATCGAGGTACGCAAATTATTTTCACTTTCTTGTATTACTAGAAAACATGAATACTTCACAAAGAAAAAGCGGAAATGCATTGCAGTTATTAATTTATGCAAATGTCTCTAATGATTTGTTCACCGTGTCTGAATAAGGAATTTTTGCGTCCGGGATCTCTGTTCGTTCGGCGAAGTAATCGAAACTCCGGCGGCAGAGCGTAGTGCTCGGAACTTATCTATCGTTAACAGAATCGTAATTCGTGATATGAATTTGACTCACGTTTTCCACGTGCCCGGGTAAGTTAACTCAAACTTTGACAGGAAGTTACGCCGATCTCAAGACCGAAATATCTAACTGTCGTGGTGTAACCCTGGTGTAACTGAAACGGACGTTAGCCGCCGACATACCTTAGAACAATGCTGCGTTGAAACTGCCATGTAATTTGCAACTTGCGTCTAATACACGTTTTGACTATTTTGCTAGGTCTCGTTGACCCCGTCACCACCATGTCGACCCGATCTCAGCCTGCTTCGACCACGGAACTTCAACTATAGCTCTCTGTTCACTGAAAGCGTATCGATTAAAAATTTGGCTGATTGTTTCAGTCGATTATTCCGAGCATTGTTTCCACACAGAATTATCAAGTATTTCTTTTTTTAAGAATAGTTGTAACCTCCAATAAGAGGTTAGCATTCAGTCTGTATATTACATACATAATATTACAATAATAACCTTATGTTAATGTGTAGGTAATGTAATAAGTACATATCTGTTGAAGGCACTTAATTTGCGGTGGACATGACAGAGTTATCAAATATTAAGTCACGTCTACACTGATAAGTCACAGTGGTGGGGTCGTCGAGTTTAATGAAACTTTTTCTGGTGAATCTCGAACAAAAATCAGCTGATTCATATCCGAGCGTTTTTGACAAAACTAATTATTTATCAAGATAATTAACATTTAATTTTATCATATCTAGAAAACTGACTGCCATATATCATTTCTTAATCGTATTGCAACAGCTATGGTAGCGAGGGTGGTAGAAGTGACGTGTTCAAATTTTTTCTTTATTTTCATGGGTATTTTATTTTTGATCTCTTTACTTTCAATTTTAAGTTTTAAGTCTTTTGTTTACTTGTTTATCGTTTCTATAAAAATGTTCCGTTTCCCTTTCTTTCTAATCTTGCTATTTATTTAGTGGTGTAGTAATGGCCAGTCCATAGAGTGGTATAGTTCGTATAAACATTTGTAACATAAATATTTTCGGCAGTATGAACATTTTATGAATGTTCATAACAGAAATCAGATAAAGCCCGGAAAAAGTAAAATGTATCAAGGTATTTTCTGGATATCATAAAATTAAATGTCAGTTGTCTTTATAAATAATAAGTACTGTCAAAACTGTTCAAACATGGGCCTGCTCTAGAATCACCAGAAAAAGTTGGATTGAAATCGATGACCCCACCTCTGTCACCTCTCCTTGTTAATGGTAACATAGTAGAAAGTGATGAAAAATCAATCGATGTAAACATTTATTACAATTAAAATTGCAGAATGTCTAAATACATTTAATTAACGTGCATTAGAAATGTAAAAGTTGCTCGATGTTGCTTCAGTGTGGACATAGCTTAAGGTTGGTGCAAAAATAATTGTGATTTCCATTTGTTTAAACTTCAGCGATCTTTTTGGAGCGACGTCTTACCTTATTCGCATAGTGCTCAATATAGCTTTAAAATCGAAAAACGAAAACTGGCAATTACCATATTTTGCATCAACAAAGACTGCAGTATTGAATAGAACACATTTTAGTTAAAACTGGAATATACAATTGCTTAAATAAAAAACCACACCTGTCACAATAAAAATTGGAAAAAAGTCACAGAAAACAATTACTTTTTCGATTAAAAAGTTTTTGGTTTGCAAATAACTAACCGAAAAATCTTTTCCACTGCCGATGATTGTTGTCGTTTATTTTTGTCATTCATCACATCGGTGATGGAAAATTTCGGTTGATAAAAATTGTGTTTCGATTGCATGTAATAGGTATCGATGAAGGAAAAATGGTTTTTGATTACGTTCAATCAAATCTTCGGTTTTGCAATTTGTGTTTTATTAATGTGCATGTGTACTGCAAATTAATAACAGCCAAATGGTTGACAGCGAATTTTGACGAGAAAAAATTCATTAAAGAAATTGTATTTGTTTAAAATTTACATTCTTGTGTTTTCCTTTTTTTTTGTCTTTTAAGACGACAAAAACAATGTTCCCAACAATATGTTTACCTAATACAATAACAATATGTTTATATGTTTATGTTGGACAATTCGAAACGTAAAAACATCCTACACTATAAGAATCTAAATATGCAAAATGTATGCACGCTGGCAGACTGTTTGTATGTATTTATGCTATAACGAAATGTGTAAAAAAACCATAATGGAATCTGATAATGAAATCTTATATCTGATATGAAATCTTACGGTTTAACGAGGCTCACGCTGAAAAGGAGAAAAAGCACTGTTCAGTAATTCTTGTTTTGCAAATAAATATTTAAAAGCTAGATTATGCATAAATTGCATCTGAAATAATTAGACTGCGATTTCCAAAATTACAGACTTTGCAGAGGAGAAGATCTAGTGGCGAACGTCATAAAATAGCTAGACAAACGTTTAATAAGGACAAAGGTTGAAAATACGTTAAGGAAATACAAATGCAATCTCTCTACGATGTAGTGCCTGCAGCAACTTTGACCAGTTTGAATCGGTTTGAGTCAAGAAAAACTTTTCACAAGATGTTTCGATAGATCTGCAATAATTTAACTTGGAAAGTGGCTAAAAAAATTCTTTAATTGCTTTCATAATGCCTGAAATATATATTTAGAAGTGTCCGGTCAGGCGTGCAGTAATAATTGTAATTTTTATATTCTGTTAGTAATTTGATTGGAGAAAAATAATTCTGCCTGAGATTTTCCATTTGTCATAATGTTACAAAAAATACAGTGAGTGTGAAAAGTATCCATACGCTCTTTAAAATAGAACAATTTTCTTATAATTATACCAATTTACTAATTTTTTCTAATCAATTGGAAGCATTGGCTTACGAAATGAAATGCAAGAAAATGTTCCAAAAATTATCATTTACAAGTTTTATTCTTAGATATGAACGTGACCTTGACTTTTTCAAAAGTTTCTTCAAGGTCAACTCGAGGTCATCAAATTATGGGTCGCTGAATTCGTCTATCATTATTAAAACAAAACCGTGTGTTGATTTTTAAAAAGCTCAAGTATCACCTTGTTACGCGTCCCTTAAATTGTTACATAATTCGTTAAAAAGTTTTCAGCACAATCAACGGGTACCGAGATATTTTGACCAGCAGTTCTTGCTGACTCACCCTGTATGTTTTCGTCGAACTTATGTCTTTCGTAATTGGTGGTGGCAATTTTTATAAAAGAACAAACAATCGTAACGATCTGCAGTTTACGTAAGAGCTGGGAACATTAGCAGGTTGTACGCGCCAGAGAAATTTTGGGTTTCGAAACACCGTGTGCCGGATCGAAACGCGACAGCGTCAGCTTCGCCGGAAGAAGTACCACGCTAAAGGCCAGCTTCTCCGGATGCAGCATCGTTTAAGATTCACCATTCAGAAGGCAGTCCGTAAATACGGAGCGAGAGCAGGGCCGTCCGAATGGCAGCCTTAAGGTCCCGTGGTACGTTTCTCGGGCAGACTGGCTGTTATTTTTCAGCTGAGTCTGTGAGGAGAGGCTGCCCTCCCTTTTCCCACCTCTATCTCCGTTCCTCTGTCTCTTTCTAGACAGAAAGGAGCAGAAAGGGGCAGAAAGGGGTAGAAAGGGAGAGAGAGAAAGACCCATCCCCCGACGCAGTGAATTTCGGCTGCCACTTTATGGAGCTGTTTTCCTTCCTCTCCGGTACGAGGAAAGTTTTCTGCGCGGACCCCTCCGTGCAGAAGCGTATCTCGTACGGGGGCGTAAAACGGGAATGCGGTTCCGCCGAGAGAAAGAAGACAAGTTTAAGGGTGAGCCAAGGGTGTTAGGGTAGGTTGCGGCACGCTGGAATTCGGTCACTATTTTAATATCGATCCGCCCACTGCGTCTACCCTTCTCCCTTTGCCTCGTTCTGGCAGCGAGCTGGCATGCACACATCGTTTAGACCAGTGTACTCAACAATATGTGGAAGAATGCACCAGCTTTAATGGACGAACTAACCCTGCGACCATCGTAGCTCGGGTACCGAGCTTGCCGAAAAATTCTGACAATTTTTAATCTTCCCCTCAATTTGATAAGTTCCCCAATCGGTCCGAGGAAAGATCTGTACATCTTTTCATCTTAGTTTATTAAGGGCACCGTCTGGTCCCGCGACTTCACTTTTTGGTCTTCAGCAGACGACACTCGCGCTGCTGTGTGCGTGGCACATGCCTCTAACCACGTGTACGTTAGGGTTTGTCGGTTTTTAAAAACCAGTTTTGAAAGCCGGTTTTTAAAAGAAAATTTTTCAATCCGAAAACCGGGTTTTTCAGTAAAAAAAAACCGGTTTTAAATTTATACATAACACTTATATTAATCCACTATAATGATTTTAATGTAAGCAAAAATTACACAACAAGTTGTATATACCGGAGAAAGGTCTGGGAACATTATTGCTTTGTCATTGCCTTAATGATGATGTCAGTCATCATTAAGTTATCCGGGCACATATTACCAAGATTATATAAAGAATATAAAAATTATTCTACAAAAGATGACTGCGATGAAATCGAGACAAAGACGTATCTGCGATGAAAAATGCTATGGAAATAGCAATAAATAAATATCTGCAAGAACCTGAAGAAGTGACTTCCTCCAGTCCTCAAACATTAAAGAAGGAGTTTTTGGTCTTAGAGGCTACAAATAGAAGAACAAAAAATTTAGATTTATTATTTAATGCTTTAAAGACAATTAAGCCCAGTTCAGTAGCAAGTGAGCGAGTTTTTTCTATTTCTGGAAATTTTGTGTCCAAAATAAGGACACGACTAAGCAATAAATCCATTGACGTTCTTTGTGCTTTTTGAAATCACATTTTATTAATCAAAGAAAGAAGTAAAATAATAATTTTCATAAATATAAAACATTTGTTAATTTCTGTGATTCTTTAAGGGTATTATTTTGTCAATTATTTAATAAATAAAAAAAAAATTAAAAACTTCTATTCTAAGTTGTAAACATGTCTTGTTTTTTATCTGTAAAAATTCAAAACCGGTTTAAACCGGTTTCATGGAAAAGTAAAAAACCGAAAACCGGTTTTTTAAAAAGTCGGTTTTTGTATAAACCCTAGTGCACGTGCACGAGAACTGCAAGGGACAGAGATTAAACTTGAGAATTCGCAGTAATGCAAAGACTGGGCTTTTTATTAGTCAAAATCACTAGATGAAAGATCAATCTAGGGTGCGCTTTGCCTGAAAAGTCCTTCTTACATTTACGACACGTAATTTTCATTATTCGGCAGCAGTCCCGTGGAGCAGCGAGAAGCAACGATAGCATGAATATGTCACCTGTCGCGTTGCTTCTCGCGTGTCGTAAACGTAAAAAGTAGGACTTCCCAGGCAAATCGCACCCTACATTGATCTTACATCTTAATACAGCCGTTTGATAGCATTACCTGGAAAGTTTTCCGGGAGTTTTAAAAATGTGTAATTTTATTGATTTCGATGTACTCTTCCCGAATTCCAAATTTACTACGTCGTATTTTTGCCGCTCGCGTCGTCATATTGGAGAAATGGCGCCTAATAGCAGTTTGTTTTGACAATACATCCTTTCCGATTCATTTTACGATAAAAACATTTATATACAAAATTAAATTAGCGAAAATTTCCTACAATCTATGTAATAACAATTTCTTTTTTAAATCTATAGTTTTGGCATACGAGCGCCGCAAAATATTATTCGTCTACACCAACATGTTTTTCATATATTTACAAAAGACATGGCGGCAAAGATACGAGGTGGCAAAGTTGAAATTCGGAAACAAAACATCAAAATCTATAAAATACCCATTTTTAAAACTCCCGGAAAACTTCCCGGATAATCTCTTTTTTCGAACCAAATGACTGTACTATCGAGCGATTTTGACTAATAAGAAACCCAGCCTTTGTATTTCTGCAAACTAAGAAGTTTAAACGCGGACCCTTGCAATTCTCGTGTACATATACGTGGTTAGTGGGAAAAGTCATGTTAATTTAAATACATTGTAATTGAATTATGTAATTGAATTACACATCTCATTAAAATACAATGCAATTCGATTCCTAAGTATTTTTTAATTAGATGTGTAATTAAAATACAATATAATTTAACTGCAACATAATTGAAATACAATGTATAATTAAAATACAATACATTTGAAATATAGTGTATAATTGAAATACAATATAATTGAAGGTGTGCAGTAAATGTATAAATAATAAATTCCTTCTGTTTGAAACCTTTACATGTTTTTTTTCAATCTCTTCTTGCCTGTTACTTTATTTTTCATAATTCAATTACATTGTATTTTATAATTGTACTCCATTGCAATTACGAATTACATTGTAATTTAATTGAATGAAGATCTGAATTATAAATTACAATATAACTGAATTACAATGTCATTCAATTACTTTGTAATTATAATTATGGAGTAATGCAATTGTAATTCTGCACAATTCTGTTAGTAGCGTGTGCCACGCACGGGTCCCATGGAAATGACTGACAAAAATTTCCCCTACACTGTTTTCACCAACAACATTTCACCGACAACAGATTTGACCGACAACGATTTTGACCAACACGAATTTAACCGACAACGATTTTAGATTCGTTGTCGGTCAAGATCGTTGTCGGTTAAAGGCGTTGTCGGTCAAATCTGGAGTCAGTTAAATGTTGTCGGTGAAAATCTGATGATTTCCATGGAACCCAACACGCACACAGCAGCGCGAATGTCGACTTGCTAGACACCAAAAAGTGAAGGTCGCGGGGCCAGACGGTGCTTTTAATGGTCAACCGATAAACGCTGCCTTATAAAAATATTTAATTTACTTATTTGCCAATATACGTCACCATGTGAAAACGAGAAAGTTTAATTGATTTAGATGTTCTGCAATTTGGATTATAAGCGACTGTCGTTAAGATATATGCACGTTTTGTTTCTTAGCTATAATACTTCATAGGATGAGAATTACAGAAGAAAATCTATACCTATATTGGGTAGGTATAGTTGCCAGCTACATTTTCGCTGCAGAAACTATAATAACTGTTTTCTTTGTTCACGATCGCCAATTTTTAATAAAATATAATTATATTACGAAGGACCGACAAGAAGGACCGAAACGTTGAATTAACATAAAATTTGTAACATAGCTTAGTTTATTAACTTAGGATAAATAATTATATTTTATTAAGAAACTATAATGATGTTATTAACGGATAAAAAGTTGTTGCTAAATTTCTGAAGTCACTGTTTTCGGCAAAAAAGACCATTTTTCCGTGAACCAGTTGATATTACACGCGAACGGCTAGTTGCCATTGTTTCGTTAAACACGATCGATAACGAGCGTAATTGATAAGATTATCGGTGGGAAATTAATTTAATTACGGCAACAAAGAGCATTAATTAAATAGCGTTTCTTTTACAAATGAATCGTGATCGCTTCGAGAGGACGCTTCGTCGTTTTCATTGCGTAAACGAACAACCTTAATCTTCGAATTGTCCGCAGAATGATAAATAGCTAGTAGCTCGCAAATATTCTTCGGGTATTTGTATCAGAGCGTACATCTATTTGTGCGTGTTTTTCTTAAGAGAGTTAACTTTACTATTCCCGTGGGAAATCTAGGCGGCAAGGACTTCCGATAAGAAAAAAACGAAGTACAGGCTCCTTGAACGTAGTGATTCTCGAAGCTTCGAAATTACTGGCTTGTGTAATCATGAAAATTTCTTCCGAGCGGCGCGATGATTAAATGACTCGTTTCAATTACTAGAAAGCTAATACAGAGTCAGATAAATTACTTGATTCGCGAGGTAATCGAATTCGATATTTCCAGACGATACATTTTCGGATTTTAGAAAAATTATCGACATTGAACCTGTGGTAATTTCGTAAAAAAAACATAACACCAATATAAATTTCGACACATTTTAAAGCCCGAAGCCCCTTTTCCTAAAAAAAAAAATATAAATAGAAACCTCTAAAAAGATCAAAAAATTTTTAATTTCTGAAATGAAGAAAAGTTCATGTTTTTGCTATTCTTTTTCTAAAATATCAATGATTTTTCGCAAATCGGAAATTTAGTGTTCAAATACTAATTGGGGATCGACTGTGTAACATCAACGCGAGTGGGACATTTAATTACACTATCATCTAGAAAGTATAATTGATGGAAACCTCGTTTAATTATGATACGTGCGGGAAAATTAATCATAACGCATGAAGAATTTTTAAGTACCTTATACATGCAGGTATTGTACACATAACAGAAATGGATTATTATAATTTTTGAGGAAATAATCTCTCCGTTGATTACTCGTACTTCATAATGTGACGCAATGTGTGTATCACCAGAATGGCATGACAAAAGCGTACTTTAACACTAGAAAAGTGGTTTATAAATCTATGTACAATTATGTTTGGATATGTATTATTTATTTGTCAACGGTAAATTTCATTCATTAATTTCAAGCATAAATTTTCAAATGTCATTATTAGATTCCGCATTTTATGCATTTGTGACAAAAATGGATAAACACAATTTAAAGCAGCGGACATATTAAAAAGATTTAGACATTTTTATTTCACTCAAAGAAGTAAAATTTTGTATTTCACTCCTGTGTCTTGCAAATCAATGGAAACATTTTTTATTTTGCATAAAGTTCTACAGTCTTATCATCATTATTATAAAAAAAAAAATTTCGAGTTTAAGTCTGCTTAATCTGTTCAATCCATAAGCTGCCATAGACTCTATTTGGTAGTTTCTAAGGGTGTGCGAGAACCCGATGGTCGGGATGGTTCGGGTTATCGAAATATTTCAATGAGAAGAATTTAGTAGAATAACTAAATATTTATGAAATTGTTTTGCCAAAAACATTGTCTTGAGAAAATTGGTTATAACTTTATACCCGTTAACGCTATTATCATAGTTCTTCCATCGGAAATATAACTGGCAACTATACCTTTTCAACGGTATAATTCTTTTGCGTGAAACAAAGTTTTACGGTAGTCCTGTTTGGAAGAAAGTGTTTGTCAGTTCATGGGTTAAATAAGTAGAGTGTCCGGGTAACAGTGGAAGTAAGTAAAATAATTTTGCGATCATAAATCGCGAACGCAACGAATAAGACGGCATATAGCAAGAGATCGGGTTGCGAGATGTTTATGGTACAAAGTATATAACTGATGCCTCTCGCTGGAGAAGCGGATCTACGAGCTGTAAAACCTTTACGCTTGCTTTGGAAGCCAAGCCGGCAACACTTTACATCGCGATAATGCTTAGAACGTATTATTAAGAATACTAACGAGCATGTTCACTGCGAAATCCCCAAAGGAAAAGAGTAACAAGATCACGGCTGCATCGTATCCTTTGTTTCCCGTCGTGGGCATACAATGTCTACATTTTCATCGTAGATTCGGCAGGACTATTCAACAGTGGTTCCCCGTCGATTTACTTAATTAACCATTAACGCAGCGCATTACGATGATTGTCTACGGGATCGCTTATAATTCTGTGAGAAACAATTTACCGGCGTGGTTACATTAATTAAGTATTTATTTACCGAAGTAAGAGAGTTTTGCGCAGTTGCGCCGTCAATAATTATGAAGCACTCGAGAGACCTGGAAAATCGCTCTATCGAGATTAATGAACTTACAGAAAATTGGCAAACACCAACGAATAGAAGTTCCGCGAAACATTGACGCTGCCCTCTACGATTATTTTCATTTTGCTCGACTTCTTCTCTGCAATCCTCGGAAAATCTGTTTTGATTCCCGGCGCGGAACGAATTAAGACATCTAGCCTTTCTACCGCGATCCTCCCTTTTTACGATTCGAGGGTTCGCAACAATAGACAGCACCGGTTTTTACACATTGTCCGATATACATCATATTTCATTAATTACTAAATTTACATGTACTACGTATGTTGTCTAAAAACCGTACTATTATTTCATAGTTCACAGCTTTTCTCGAGCCGAACAAATTAATTAGCGAAGAATTATTCTTTCCAACACATCCAACATGAAAATTCCCATTTCGATACCATTCACGCAATTTTGTAAAAATTCTTTCTTATATATCCGACTTCATTTGACTGTTTAATTTAATGTTGAAATTGTTTAGTAAGCTGTCAAAGAAGTACCTCGGGAATTACTTCACATTTGCCAGCCTTTCTTCCAGTTGTATAAATTAAGTACGGAAGTTTTAATTATTAAATGAGCAAAACAAAAGAAAATCTTGAATTTTACACAATTCTCGCTTGAAAATTCACATTTCAATACTACTCCTGAAATCTTGTACACATTCTTTTTTATTCAACCTAGCGCGTTTGATTATTTCGATTAAATGTTAAACTTCTTTGCGATAACTAAATCGCAGCTTGTGAATTATTTCACAATTGACAGCTGTGTTCTATTTCCATATTTGAAGTAAGAATTATTCTTTGAATAGACAACGATATCGAATCCAGGTTGCGATCGTTTAATATTAATTTCCATTTGGAATGTTGTAAAATTTCAGTCGAAAAATTTCCATTTTAATACTATTCCTGCAATTTTTATGAATACGGAAAACGTACTCGGTTTTTTCCCGGGGAAATGTGGGAGTGAAATTCTATGTAAAAAGGTGCCCTCATAAAAGTACACTAACCACTGATCGCGAGTAAGCGGCTGAATCGTAAAACCACGGTGCATGCAGAATGAAATCATGAGCTAAAGCGGCGGTTACACCTTGAAACCATAATACTTCAAAGAATTAAAAACTAAGCGCTCGGCTCTCGCAACAGAAAGAGAAAAAGAAGTTATAGAAGGAAGGCGAAACGAGGGAAAATACGAAAGCAACAAACGCGTCGGATTCCGTAACTCCGGTGGCTTATACATTTTAATCGATGTATCATCAAGTGTTACTCCAGTCATTAATTACGTTAACTCTGGAGAACAGCACGGTCTCGCAAAAAATGGTAAAGAATTCTTTACAATTTCAAGAGATTTTCTCGTTTCGAACCTGTACTGTTGATCATAGCCCTCGAACGCCGTAATCATCGTGTCTTTAATGAATACAAAAAGAAATCTGATTGGCCGAAGCTACTATCCTGTAAAAATCTGTTGCGCTACGCTTCGTAATTGCAATTAGAATAATGACAAATAAGAAGAGTTATGCGAGTGCTGACAAAGCACATTACTCATTCTCCATCGTGGAATTAACATCGAAAAACGTGAAACTTCTTTCGCATTGTATTCTCAACAGCACCAAATTGTTTTAAAGTTCAATTTTTACAAAATTTTTATTTACATCATTTAATCAGAATTCTTTATAAATGTATAAGTGTACATCAAATTGTTATTTCGTTCAGGAGAAATGTATAATTCGAGAGGTCCATATATTTAATTCTTAGGATTGCAATGAAATAATTTAATTATTGTTGTAACAGGTGGCTCATATGTATTTTAATATTTCCCAGAACTCTGACGACTTTCATATAGGATTTAGAGACATTAAAAAATCTTAGAGAAGAAGAAAATTGTTCGTTTGGGATAAAATGATATTTCATGCGAAGTACATAATTATAGTCCACTTTGTGTAGATTGAAATATTCTTTATTTTTGGGCATAACTTATTTATTTTCTTATTCATTATTGTAATTTTAAAAAAGATTTAAATTCACTTAAATTCACGATTAGATTCGAGAAGAAGGGACCAGAGAATTTAGAGTCGAAGTTAGTTTTAAGTCTATTGTAAAACCGATGTAAAAAGTAGAAGGAGATTGAACTTTGATTCTGTCGATGGGACTTTGTTCCATCTATTTCCCTTGGGTCTTTACTCCTCGCGATCTCCTGGTGGTGAGACTTAGGAAATCGGTATTATCCTCGATAAAGTATTATAAATCAAGGATAATCCTGAGCTAATAGCGGCGCACGAAAATTTATTTCTCTTGTTGCAACAGTAAATATACGATCGAGCTATTTCTTCCATGTTGCGCGAAGCTCGCAATATCTCGTTAAAATGTGTTGGTGAAAATAAATCGTTAACTAAATAACTGTAGTTAACTAAACCGACAAAAATTTTCTTTTCGAATAACATGGATTGAAAATTGTTTAAGATTGTTATTATTAAGATGATCATATTATTCGTTAGCGACTTGAAACTTGTATAAATGATAGATTGGATGTCGAGTTGATATTTCTTTGGTACACAAATTATAAATGCAAGGCAAAACAGTATGCTTTTGTTTTAAAATAGCTGGTTGGAAAGTACAATGCTTGAACCGGAATCGTCTGCCACGTCGGATCATGACCAACCAATTCTACTTCCTCTGGACACTTCCGTAGGATGCGCGTAACCACCGAATACTGATTCCAGATTGTGTAATTATACAACGTTTAATTAAACGTTATTGTTAGGAAGAAATTCTTGGCGAGAAACTCGATACTGAAATCATGTCTTCTGCAATGCATCAAGTACAACTATAGTATTGTGTCCGAATAATAACTTGGGCAACTATATTGATTCTGAATTGTCTATTTTTTCAAAATCCATTTGCACGTCAGTGAATTAGTAAATCAACCGTTGCAATTGCTACAATATCGTTTCAGTATCATTCGTAACATGTCTACAAGCTAACGAAATAAATAAGCAATTATGTCGATCGTAAATGTTAAATATTTAATTTGTTGCTGATTTTGGCGCACAGAGAAAAAATTCCTTTGAAAAGGGTCAAAACCAGTACCGTAACTTTAGGGAGAAAAAAGTTTAAATTGCAAAATTGCTAATTCAATAGTCATTAATTGGTCGAAACTGTGCGCCGTAATCAGCAACTAATTAAATATTTAACGAAATAAAACCCGAGTTTTGAGCTGTATTAATGAACTCTGTAAATATTATTTCATGATTAATTAACTTTATTTTCTAGCTCTCAGGTGGCAGTTGTGTCGATCAACAACAAAGCAACGACGAAAAATATATAAGTCCTGTATGGGTCAGAGACCAATAAAAAATATCTCAAGTCGAAATGGTTTTTTCTACGAGTTGTAAGGGTAGAATAGCAAAAATGACATCATTATTGTTTACTTCAAAATTATATTCTGTCTAACAATAGCGTTCACCCCTCTGCAATATTCGATTATGTTAGAAATATATTCCGGCTGTTTCTGAGAAACGTAGTTTTTTCACTTGTGTCGCTTTCGTCGCAAAGGTGCGATATCGTTCATCCGTAAGTGACACAACTCAAAATATAATTCATAATAAGTCCATACACCAACTCTCCTTCTCTTTCCAATTTCACTTATCGCCTAATTGCAACCAATTCCAGCGGGACCTACTGTTTTTATGATGGGTTCCAAACCACCTTAAAAAAATACTGTTATAGTAAAAATATATAAATTGTGGTGTACTTGGTGTACAGTTATAAAATATAATTTAAAAAAAATACTATTATAATAAATGTATAAATTGTGGAGTACTTGGTGTACAGTTATAAAAAATAATTTTAAAAAAGTACTATTATATATAATAAATATATAAATTGTGGAGTACTTGGTGTACAGTATCCGAGAACCAAAAAATTGATTTACATCTCTAAATTCGTGATGTAGAATATAAAAATTGGCAATTTAAGATAATTTTCAAACAGCTTTCTTGTAAAATTTCCCTTTTTCCTGGAATTTGAACCGTTTTATGGTATACAACGAGTTTTTTTCTGGACTTACATCGACGACTCTGGTAAATGATGATTTTAGATGACCGTGCAACGAACTCCTAAGGACAATACTATTTCCCAGAGATCGAACGCGACGACGCCTGTTCGCATCTTGATAATCGTGGCCCTCGGAACGAGCGTCGGCACAGCAGCGGTGCATACCGGTCGAATAGCTAGGAAAAGTCGCATGTTAAGCCTGATAAACGAAACATAAAAGCGCCGGAGGAGGCCGTCGGGGGTGGTCGGAGGTTTGGGGGTCGGCCGTAGGGGGTGTTCCAGGTGAACATTGGTGTGTATCCGACGGTCGTACCGGGGCGGTAGCGTGCTGGCTGCAGCACACACGCTAGCCGCGTGGCTGCCGACTAACGTTTTCCTTCTTTTTGCGCGGCCCCGATCGATATCGGTGACTTATTTTGGATTATTTTCACCGGCCAGAGAGAGTGTGCGCACCTTTTCTAGGTGCAAAAAAATAGGAATTCGCGCGGACCGGTGCATGGCTTTCTGGTAAATTTTACTGCGACAGCCGTTCTCCAATGAGCACGACGAAAAAACGTATTAGAGCGTGTAACCAGCAATTTTTGTTGCGCCTCGGCCGCCATGGTGGGGAGGATCCCGGGGAATACACGGGAGGGAAAAAAAGGCGCCGGGACTTGTGTGTTCCGTTGGCGGCCGGGACCGTCGCGCGTTTCCTAGATTACGGTGGAAAATAAAATCAAGAGAAAAAAGGAGCAAAGTGGAGAGAAAAAAAAATGGTAGGAAGGAAGAACAAAAATTGTGGGCATTAGACACCGGTGTCCAATGAAACGACGTAACGTTGTTCCGCCGTCCAACCCCCTGTGCCCGCCACCCCTTGTCCCCGGCGTTCTTTAAAACAACGCGTGGTGGCGTAAACGTTACGGGGGATGCAAGTAGTGTCTTTTGTCGCGGGATGGAACACGCTATTTTCCTCCCGGCGGCGGTTCCGCGATCTTTTCAACGGCGTTTCACGCTTTTGATCGTGAAACGGTGAAACGATTACGCGATACAAATTCTACCAGCGACCGCGCGAAACCCGTACGTTTCGTTTCGCCGTTTTCGGAAGGCGCGAGCTTTACGAGACATGTACAACGATGAATGCGCTCCTGACAAAATAGTAACGCATTATTTAATTTTTCGATAACCACATAGAATTTCTCAATGACACGCGTTAGTCGTAATTGTTATGCAATTGTTACTAGTAAATAAAGTTGATCTTGCTGGCTTCCAAATAAGCAAAAGAAAAACCGAAATCGTGATGAAATAGTTTATCATTCAAATTTCAGAGATTCCGTTTTTGCAACATGAGTCAATTTTAAAAATGAAACTATGAATGATATTACCACGAACTGTGTCGCCATTTCACTTTCAAGATTTCTGTTTGCTCAAGACGCCAGGTGAATTTTATTTATTACCAGATTCTCTCAGCATCGTAACTGCAGGGGAGAGTGTTAGTACCTTTGACCACATATTGTACCTTCAACCACTGAGTTTGTGGAGAAATCTAGAGGCCATTTCACGAATCTGATTGTACCAGTTCATAGAGGCACTACCAAGGAAACGTGTCAGTCTACTTGAAAGAATGGCTACTCTGACGAACTTCATGAGAAAATTTTTTATCGATTTACATCAATGAAAAGTAAGCTTTTGTTCTGCTTGTAATTATTATTTGTATTTTTCCTAAGTATGTTTTATTGACTCTGCTTGATCCTACACTATTATGTACTTACTATTAAAACTATCTTTCCATACACGTGTTAAAGTTGCAAACATGACCTATTTTCCGGAGTATGAAAGATAATGGTGACCCAGCACAGTGTTGTACCTTTGACCACATAACGGTGTTGTTCCTTTGTCCAGGTTAGCGGTACAACATCATGTCAAATGGTCCTGTAATAACGAAAAGCAATGTTTCGTTGAAAAAACTGCTGTCAAAAAGAAAACCCAGACAGTTTAAACAACGTGTGTTTAGAAAGTTTACTAATGATATTAATGAAAGTTCAGAAATCAACTCACTTTTGGTATAGATTTTCAAGCTTTATGTTTAACATAAATGTCTGAAGTTGTTAATATATCATGTCTTTATTTTTTTTATTACCTAACCTAACTCCTGGTCAAAGGTACAACGTCCACTGATCAGAAGTACAACACCATATTGTTCATTTGACCACTTGGTATTGATTTCGACAAATAGGTAAAAAAGGTGCTTTGAGTAAATTTGACATCTTCAAATTACAACATAAGATAACTAATAGATTGAGGTAATCCATAAAATTAAATGTTACTTTTGAGTGAAAACAAGATTTTAAAAAATCTTAGAAGCAAAACTGGTCAAAAGTACAACACTTTCTCCTGTATTTAATCCTTTGCGAAATTAAAGATTGCGCACACGCATTGGTCCTAATTCTTACGCAATTATTACTAGTAAATAAAGTTGATGCTGGCTTCCTAAACAAACAGAAGAAATAGAAATTCTGAAGCAAAATGATTACGTCGAAATTCGAAGTTCAAATTTATCACTCGAATGTCGAAAATTCGATTTTTGTAACATAAGCCAATTCCAAAAATGAAACTAATTGCTGCCTTAAATTGTTAAGTTAAAATTAAATTGTTGAGTTAAAATTTCAAGATGTATATTATTCGAATTTTGAAGATTCGATTTTTGTAATATAAGCCAATTTCAAAAATGAAACTAATTGTTGACTGCATGACAACTTCTCAAGTTGAACTGTCATTTCACCCTGAAAATGTCTGCTTGCTCAAAAAGCCAGGTGAATTTAATTTAATACCAGATTCCTTCTCCCTGCCTCTTAACATTTATATTTAATCGAGGAGTGTGCTTGTAATTAGCGAGCAGAGCTTGGGGAATATCGGCGTGTTTGCAAACTGGCCTTTCAAATAATCGTAGTTTCCGCCTGAAAAGGTCGCGTTTTTCGATATCGGGCCGGGTTGGTCCGGACGACTCCGATTCGTAAAAACGTCGGTTTCCCGCGTTGAAAGGCGCATAATTCGCGTGATCGATTTGAGAGCGTTCCGCGAGATAGAACCGTCGGGATTCCGAACGCACAGAAAGAAGAAATAATTATACCGTGGTCGGGTACGCGTATCGAGCGGGTTGGTGAGGTCACCGAGCGGTTATCAGGCCACAGGTCCAATCAATTACAATGTTGTGCATGTAGCCTACCTTGGCCGGCGTCCTTGTACATACACGTGAGCGCGACTCCATCGGAAATCAATGAAATCTCCCAAAAACTACTACGTTATTGATATCTACTGGGTTTAAATAGTACGTGCACCGTTTCCGTCGGTGATCCTTATTCCCCGCGGCAAGTTAACGGGTAGGTTCGACGAACTTACTTCCGGCTGTCACGTCTGACGTTTGTTAGCAAAGACACGCAGCAATGTACAATATTCCAAGTATTTTTAGTTAGGAGAATGCGCGCATGTGGTGGCCCGATACATTCCGCGTTTCCTTTGGCTGACTGCGTTTCGATTAAATTTGCATTCGCAGATTTGCATCAGAATACGACCGAGTTAGGTGTATATTTAGTCGTTCAGCTGGGCGGAGAGGACGGAGGGGAATCTGGTCGCAGGAAGAGGGAAATTAAGAGATGGATGTTGAACGGATCGGTTCTTGAAATTTTCAATGCATCAGCGCCGCAAGCTGTGTGAAACATTTAGCGGGTTCCTGTGTTCTAAATTGATCGGAGAACAACTCGGAAATGTCTAGTTAGTCTGTGTAACTGTGCAAACAATCAATCTTTCACAGCATCATAATAATCGAATTCCAACAAACAAAATATCATGTCACTCCGGGACAGTTCGCGGTATTCCTTATTTAACCCCATTACGAAAAGAAGCAATGTAGAAGACCAGAACACAGTGGACCAAAACGAGAAATACAGTGACATTCTGCAAAAAATAGACAGTCTCATATTAATATCAGACCAACATGTATCTCTTCTTAAATATCCATAGATTTCGAAAATGAAGAAAATAAATCAAATATATAATTCAGATTTGAATTATACAAGCACTTAAAGTTGCTCACTTTGAAATTGGAATCTTTTACGCGGAGAAACTGTTCTGTTTCTTCGTGGTGTCCTGAAGAGCTCAGTTGATATTTCGTTTCGATTTTTTTTTGTTTTCAAGAGCATTCTTTTGAGATAAGAAATCGTGCTTGACATTAATGCTTATTGTATATAATGTCTTTTAAATGTAATGTTGAATGAAATAAAGAAAAATCTCAAAATACTTTACAGTTGACAAGGTGTATCTTTTTTTGCATAAGAGATCATAGACTGTAACAAAATAGAATATTTTCAGTAGATCTTCCCCTATAAGACCATGCAAAAATCTTTTCCACATTCGTCCCCCTTTTAAAGTTATTATATTTTATTCCATCCGCGGCGTATCATTTTACGCGTATACGTTCGGACCCGCGCCGAAACTCCGCAACGAACTAAGACATTTGAAAGATTTGTTTAAATTACTTGAAGTGCTTATTCTACACTGCAGATAAGTCTTAGCTTAAGGCTTCGATTTTATTCCTGCAGTTAGTTGAAACAGAACTGTCTGATCTGCATTAGTGGACCATTTATTGCACATTTCGTACAATTTACAATTTAAGCAATGGGTAGCACATACACCAGATATGAAGAAAATGAAAAATGAAAAAAAAGAAGTTCAAGAAAAGTTGAAAGAAAAACTGGGATTATATGTTGATTATGTGAAACAAGGATGGGGCTCGTCAAATGACGGCAATACTGCACGCCGATTTTTTACCAACGCAAAAGTTTCTGCTGAAATAACTGGACTCAAGGTTACATTAATTAAAAGATTTCACGTTATTTTGCAGGTAATTTAGATATTCATGAAATTTGCCAGTGTACGACAATTACCATAAAAATTCTATAAATAATATAATTCGTATTGTATTGTATTGTATTGAATAGATTTTGATACAACCTTAATTTAAAAAATTATATTATATTACTGGTAATTTAGTCTTCACAGCGAATAAATATAAAAAAAATTTAAGAAGTACACAAATGATACGGCTAAATATTTTATCAAAAATTACGGCTGGAAATTATGCCAGCATCTGTACACAAACTATTAATTCATAGTGCAGAAATCATACAGTATGCCTTACATCCGATTGGTCAATTATCGGAAGAAGCTTTAGAAAGCAGACACAAAGATTTTAAAAAATTTAGATTGAACAATACAAGAAAATTTTCCAGATCAATTACGAATGAAGATTTATTTTATAGACTTTTGTTAACATCTGATCCATTTATATCCACTGCACGTATAAAATATGAATTAAATGCACGTATTAAATAGCTGTAAAAGATATGCAGTTAAATAAAATTGTTATGTTGTTATTGTCTACCTTGTTAAAGTATGTAATTGTTGTTAATTTATTTTCATTTCTTAACCTATCTGTTACGTAACATTACTACATTATACATATAGTCCAAATTTTATAGCAACATCGCTTATGGTTCAAAAGTTATACACAAATGTCACTGAATTTCTCGAATTGGGCCACTGTGGCGGAAGAATCCAACGGCCAACGGTTTTACACAACATTTCTCTGACAACTAATTTATTGATTAATTTCATTCGTTTCTTACATAGTATTGATTCTTTTAATTCTCTGAGCATAAAAGATCTAATCACGCTGATAATTCACTTTTATATTAGCTTCATTCAATGTAAAATTGGTATTGACTGGAATTGAGATTACAACTCTAATGTTGTTTATAGTTTGAAGAGATCATTATTAAGGAGTCAAATAAATTTTATTCCTCCTTTCACAAAGATCCGAAGTCAGAGACTGACAAATTTTTGGAGACATACTGTATGAAGTTATACAAAAGAATATCTGTTTCACGCGCTACGTCGAGCGAAAGAACTATTCCGAAAATATCGGATAAGGTAGCAAACCCGCGGTTGTACCGTAAGAGAGATCGATAGAAACGCCCGTCAAACGTCTATCTCCGATCATAATGGCGGAAGTCGAGCAGAGATCTACGCTTATCGTGTGGAATTAGCCGAAGATGGCAGGACTCGGTGGCTAGGTCCGAGGAATTACGTTCTTCCTGCACTTCGCGAACGATGCGTATCTTCTTCATTCATCTTGCAGTTTCCAGGGAAGTTGGCTGCTCACGCATTGCAAACTATAACATGCTGCCGTGCTTAAAACGGGATGAAATTGACTCGAACAATCAAAAGTTCACATCTCGATTGTCCTTTTTCGAGTTACTCGACCGAATCGATTCAGCTCTTAAGTATCTTGCGAATGAGAGTTGAATTTTTCTATTTTAGAATCTTGCTATTAATTTCTTGGAGATCGCTTTTTAGTACCGAACTAATAATTAGATCTTTATGCATTTATGGCATATCCGTAGTTTTCGAACTAGGTTTACGGAGTACTAAAAGTTTTTTTTTAATAATACATACCCAAAGAAATCAAATTGTTAAATAATTCCACATGGATGCATCTTCACAATGTCAATAATTGTAAATTAAAAAGAAACTTAAATTGTTTATATTGATGAAATCTAGTAATACTTTAATTTCAGTTTTAGCCCAAGGAATCTTTAGTCAACGAAGGACAGCTCTTTCATATTTGAGTTTTCTTAAAATTGAGAATATTAGTTTTTACGAGTATGGGTGAAATGTATGTCTTAATTCATGTTTTCAGAAATTTTCTATCGCATCGGTATAATCTTACTACAAAAGAAATAATTGCAAAGTTCTCGAATATAACAAAAGACGAGTTCTCATTTCTCGCGACTACATATAATGATGTAGTCAAACTATATTTGAACAGTGTAAGTATGCTGCAATGAGAATACCACAGCTTGATTCTACAGTGATAATGCACTGGAAAAAGAAGAGAACGAAGATACTGTAATAAGGGTACGAAGTTAACAAGAGTAGACGCGAAGTACGGCTGCAAGCTGCCATTAACCTAACTGTATGTTACACCAAGAAACATTTTACATGTATTAGCATGTATTTACTGAAATTACAGAGCAGTGTTATGAATCATCTTCATTGATGTTTTATTAATATTTAAACATTTTTTCCCTTTCTTCGTTAGAAAATACACGCGGAACAAGAATTACAAACGATTCTGTGTATGCGTTCGGTTAAGCAAAAGTCTTTTTCAATTGCTCATGCACAATGTATAATAATTGTTTAATAATCAACTTCATTATCAACTAGTAACATACTTGAATAAAACGTTTGCACGCGTCTAATGTTTTCCACGTTTCATTTCAATATTATGTTATTCAATAGTTCCGTAAACGGATAATGAAAAATTCAGATACCGGTTCGGGTAATCTGGTTCTAAATTTTTCTATCAGAGAAATGTTACAAACATGTTGCTAAAAATTTCGTAAAAATTTAACGAATAGACTGTGGTTTTAACCAATAGATTTTAATACAGAATAAACATTGTCAATTAATTTTTACCCTAAAATTGTATGCTTCAACGATCATATTGCAGAATAAACATTATCAATTAATTTTTACTAGATAATTTTAATCTGTATTAATACCCTAAAATTTTCTTATTTCACGATGTTTACTAATTCTTTAACATAATTATTATTAACCAGCGACCATGTTTGCCAGATTTTTGCAGATTTTGCAAAAATTAAATTTGCATTGAAGGTAACGTATTATGAAGAGGCGAGTGCGATTAAGGCAGCCAGTAACCGAGCAATTCAAACAGATAACAAAAGAGGAATTTCCCAAGGCTTTCAAAGCACTGCATGAACGACGAGTACGCAGCTAAAGGGTGGATGTATACGGAAAACTCAACAAAAAAGTAGTATATGTTGTGTAACATTTCTTAGAAACAGAAGATACGCATAATTTTCCGCACAATCATGTACAGCTACGTGTAAGTGTACGGAGTCGCCATATCAGGGAAATATCGACTCGATTTGAGGGGAACAAGTTACCCTCTCTTTCTCAGATTTCTTTTCTTTAATCAACGATTGACGATTAACTTCATCAATCGATTGAATCAATCGTTCATTTTTCAATCATTACCTTTTTTAATCGTACACATTAATCAATCAATCTTGGTTAACATTCTAATCGATTAATTCCCAACTTTGTACAATTTTATCAATATGTACAGTTGTTATCAAAAAGATACATTAAATGTCTTCACGACAAAATTGAATGATAAAGTACGGCTAACACAATACCAAACGATTTTTGTTTTTATGCCATTTCTTTAGAGATATCATTTCGTCATTGTATTTCAACACACGATACAACTTATTTTGGGATAGTGTAAAACCCATTTTACCACGCTTATATTAGCTTGCCGATTTGTTGTTGTTGTTGATGTTGTATGCGTAAAATCTTGAAATCGAATTTTAAACCACTTCCCACTGAACTAGAGACCTGAAATTTTCAACATAGCTCAGAACAAGATGACAATGGAATATTAAAAGAAAATTTTGTTAAAAGAGTGTGCGTTTAGGATTTAAAGAATATTTTTAAATATTCCCCTTCACCCTTCGCCGCGCGACGTTCGGTAGTACGTCTTCGCGTGCAGCGATCCCCACTCCGCGCTCTCCCTACTCCACTGCGCGTTCCCACTCCACTGGCCTACTTCGCAGCGAAGGAGATCAGTTCACTTACTGGGTTGGTTTGAATTAGGTCGGGCGGGTGGCAAGGATCGGCGATTCTGCTCGGTAAGCGAGCCTTACTAAATACACTCGGCAGTAAAGACTAGAAAGTAGAAAATAAAAAAATATATAAAAAAACTTTTTTAAAACCACGCTTATATTGGAGTGCACTAAAAAGGAGAAAATAATATTTTCAGATATTATTGACTATAAATAAAAGCGTGGAGCGGCCACGAAGATTATGTTAATATAATTTAGCGCTCGCTTTTATTTATAGTCACTAATATCTGAAAATATAATTTTCTCCTTTTTAAGTTTTCTTATATATTTTTTTATTACGATTCAACTTTGTCCTGAATACGTTTAATGTATCATTGACTAGAAAAAAGATATTTAAGGGACAAACGTTAGGCAACTGACCCCGTATAATTGACTTAATGCACATTTTTTCCCCGATACCATATAGAAATACAAAGAAACATAGAGCGTCCTATCATTTTGTCCGTAGCTGTACCAGCGTTAAAACTAACGGAGAGGCGGTCCAGTAAACCGAAACAGCCTGTATACAATGTTCCCCGAGCTCCCTCGTGTAATTACGACAAACGTATGTACATACACATATATGTATATAAATATACACGCGTTTCGTTCTCTCGTTAAGAAAAAATTACACGTTTTCGGTCGCGTCGTCGATCGAAAACATGTTTAATTAGCCACGCGATGGCTGTCGAACGGTATTCTTTCTTAATTATCACGAGACTCCCGGGTTTCCCGCTTTGAACAAACGCGGAGCGAGAAGCCGAGTCGAGCCACGACACGTTCGCGACGCGTCTTCCGATGCGATGGCGGCGTATTATAATTATAACAGAGTCTCGATTATTTGAACGTCTATTAGCCGGGCGAGTAATTACCCGAGCGCGCTATTAAATGCAGTTTCAGATGTTCGAGCGCGTTCAATAACCGCACGCTTGATTTTCCACGCCGCGTTTCATTATTAACAAGCTATTAAGCTGCCGTGCGTTTGCCGATATACCTCGTTTTTCCCCGCGGAACCCCACGGACTTTGCATCGTGTGCCGTCGAACGCCGAAAGCTTCTTGCGTACACGTTTACAATACGATTCGCCGTCGAATTATTCGCCGTTATTGCTCGCGACGATTTTTTATTGTATTCTTACGTTTTAGAAAGTCGAGCGTTACGTGATCCGGGAAGCTAAGACCGTCTTCCACGGAGAACGGCAGCCAATCCTGCTGTGACTTGAACTTCCAGAATCGATACCGAGCTGGTAACAATTTTCTTTTGGCGGAGGTTGAACACAGAGTACGTGTATTTTATTATTTCTTTGTCTGATGAAAGCATTCCTTTTTAACACTAAAACTACCACGGTCGAAATACCGGCATTTATGTTTTACAAGCATCGAAATTCAATAGTCGCATCTTTATCTAAGCATCTTTTATATTTAAAATTGCGGACAATCTGAATAAACTCAGTGTTATCATTTTTATGAGGCAACATTTAATTGATGGATCAGCTGAGATGTGTGAACCCTGGTACTTCCATTTTTGAAGATTATAAACGGTCTAAACTACAATTAATGTTATCGGCGCACTGGTTCGATCAATTGGAACATAAGCAAATTTGCAAAAATATCACATGAAATTTAATTCAACGTTTCGGTCTAAATCTAGAATTTTCAAGAATAGAAAATTTCATTATTGCGTCTGTAAGAATTAATTAAAGATATTATTTTTTATAAGCATATGAGTCTTCACACATTTTTTAAGTCCAAATTCTTTTTTATTTTCTATTTATGTGAAAACACGGTTGCCTGACCGTTGATAGCCAAGAACATGTTGTGGTTGTCTTCGGATCACACATGGGGGAATGAATCTCAGACAGGGCCTTCCCCCATGTCCCGAGTTAATGTTAAAAAAAAAAAAAAAAAAAAAAAAAAACGGTTGCCTGACCGTTCTGTAATTTTGATTAATTCAGTTATATAGAAACATTTTTATTGTTGGACAGTGTAATCTTAGTTCAAAAAATTTGGAACCCGTAATTTTGTTCCAGTGGAATTCGCAAACGAACCACTAAGAAAATTGGCACATTCCTCTCGTTGTCGTTTCCCGATTGTTAAGGAAAAAATGTTAAGTCGTGAAAGAGGGGGTTTGGCATCGTTTTGAAATTGCAGCTCGTTCTACGAAACGGCTGTGCTGAGATCCTGGCGTTTATCATTCGACGCACAGCTGATTACCTAATTAGTAAAATAACTAAATCGTATGTACGACAATTTTCATGCTCCGACCTCTCCCTCCCCTAATGGATACAAATTACACGGGGCGTCATTCGCTGTCATTAGGGGCCGAGAAAATTATTGATGGCTTTAAAGATGCCTCAGCAGAAGCTTCGTTTACGGAATACGAGCCTGTAAATGACTTAACCGTTAGTAAAAACCCACGGACGTATTCCCTTTCGCAGAAGAAGAAAGGGGCGGAAACAACGTGGCGAAATTCGCTGCTGTTTCATTTTCAAGAACACAATGCGTAGAGAATCGCAGCCGTTCGACGGTGCGTTCATTCAGGAATATTATTTCCAACATACTAAAATTATTGAAAATATCACTTGTCTCTTGCACTAAAACAGGGCTGGGTAAAATAGTGTTTAAAATAAAAAATAATTGCACAGGTTATTTCCAAAAATAATTTAAAATATAATTTAAATAAATAAAATAATTTTAAAATATTTTGAATAATTTGAAATATCTATTTATTTTTGTACTAGTGAAAATACTATTTGAAATATTTATTTAATCTCTCAAGTACATGAAATATGTATTTCAATTGTATGTTTCTCAACACGAACTTAAAACAATTAATTGAAATAAATATTTCTGCCATTATTACTTAAATGAAACTTCAACACTACCATTCACCGAAATAAGCTATGGATATATCTAGATATTCATAACTATACTTCTACATTATAGAGTAAGTAAACGGTTGAAATCCACAACAGGAACAATATTATTTCAAATATTTATTCCTAATACATTTTACGAAAACTATTACTTCAAATAATTATTTCTAAAACATCGCACAGCAAATATTACTTCAATTCAATTACTACAATTATGTGTATAATAAATAGATACATCAACTATTTTTCAATGTAGAACTAAGTAATAAAATAAATGCTGAAATACCATGTTATATCGATAAAAGTATTGTAATTATTGTACTTCCAATACTTTTTAATTGAATTGGCCCAGCACTGTATAAAAATTCCATGAAAACCTATCCAAATTAGTTGAACTGAATGAGGAAGAAAATTGCTGACCAGCTGCGATTTATTGCAACGGACGTCGATTATTTCCAACATACTAAAATTACAAAAAGAAACAAGTTTGTATTTACCACCTGTATCTTGCACAAAAATTCCATAAAATCCGAATTAGTTAACTCTTCGCTCTTCTCTTCTTACTATGTTTACTTATGTTTACTTTTCGGAAAATATTGTTTCAATTTTTTTCAATAATTTTCCCTTAAATAAAATAGAAAAACTGACCTTCTTTCAATTTTTGCATCCCAATTTAAAAAATCATGCAATCAAGGGTTAAAGCGATTGAGGAAGCAAATTGCTGGCGAGTTGCGATTTGTTGCAACGGACGTCGAACATTTTTACATCGATGATCCACGATTTACCGATCACAATAAACCAGCCGAGTTCTATGCACGACAAGTTGATCCACGTGGAAGCCAGAGAAGACAAGCTGCGCAGCTCTTCTGTTCCGTCTGAAGAAATTCGAAGCTCACGCGGAGCGATCGATCGGCGTCCGTCAGGCCAAATATCAGATTCTAGATCGTGGATGACGCGAGCAGTACTGAAAGCAAGAATAAGAACGGGGGAAAAGGAAGAAAGAATAAGCCTAGTCGAGCGCGATCAAGCAAGACGAAAGTTTCTTGCTGGTGTGCCGCGGCTATCAGCAACAATGAGGCAGCGTTTCGCACGAGTGTCGGGATTTCGATCTCTGGACCATAAATCGCGCCGGGGTGCATCGACACTGCTGATTAGTCAGGAGGATAGAGAGAGAAAGAGAAAAAGGGAAAAGAGACTCGAGACGATCCAGCGTAGACCGGCAGCTCCGTTCGTTTACAAGCTACTAGGTAGTAAACGATTTAACGGTTGGCAAAGAATCGCGAGCATGGCTAGGGCTGCGGAGATGAGGGAAGAGAAGTCCCAGGTCTCTGTGGCTGTCGTGTAACATCGACAACTCGGAACGTTCGGCCGCGTTCGAGAGCAAAAACCTGACCGATCATTATGGTATGCGCGTTAGGCGCGGCGTTATCCTCTGGAATTTCCTCCGCGAATAGTAATACCTCGTCGGGTCCCGCCTGTAAATCCTCCTCGAAATTGCTATGGTCGACTCGTAGGGCTTCTTGAAATCCAGTCAACTGCTTCGCCTTTCAACGTCCTCACTAGTGCCAAACGATCCGGAGATCGTATGTGCCCGCATGGATCACAGCTCTCCGATTTTGGTGACCAATCTGAATAGCGTCTGTGTACATTCAACAGCTCTTGGACGTACTAATTTTCAGCCCTGTATTCCGATCTCTAAGAGGCTTCGAATCGTGTATCGCGATACTGAACTGTTGGATATACAGTGTTTTATCCATCAAAGTCCCCAGCACGGGTCTGCCGAGGGACATTTATGCGCCAAGGACAGTGTTCTTTGACTTTTGCCGAACGTAGAGAAGGACAAACGTAAATTTGGTTTTCGATCGTACATTCTGACCAAGAGAATTTTAAGTATGTTTTAATAATTAAACTTTCGACGTTTCGATACTAATTCCTATCACTCTCAAGAAAGACAATAAAAAACTGAGTCTGAAACATTTTTAAAAATATAAAGAGTTATACACGATCAAAATTGTGATTAAAAGATCACAATTCTTGTTGTATAACTGACCTGCTTTATACATAGGATAAATTACCACTAACAAAAAGTTTCAACATTGTTTATTTAATACCTTGAAAGGGATGCGATCAAGTCTACATTGGACAAACATCCAGATTACTTGAAACACGAGTCAGAGAACACAAACGGAATATGTATATATAAAGATCCAACGCAACACACTGCCCTAACCAAACACTCTATTGAGTTTGAACATCGGTTTGATTTTGAAAATGTTAAGGCAATTGACAGAGTGAACAATTTAAACAATAGGATTTTACTAGAAACGATTCACATGATTAAACACCTTAGCGTAAATCTTAGATACGAGACTCCTAAGATTCATGATTATTACGCAACGTTACTGAGATAGTAATGTTTTATGATGAATCACTTTCTAACAAGTAATTTCCTGATTTGGTTAATGTTCAAATTTAGAATTTGAATTGCATATTGTCATTGCTTTTCTTTGTTCATTTTACATAGGAATTTAATTAAAAATTCTATGGTAAATGATAGTCAGTTAGAGTATTGTGGTGGGGCTTACTGATTTGAATTACCCGCCAGTTTCCTTGGTGTGTTTACTGTGCCTATCGATTTTCCGTTTGATTGCGATTCTCGAAGATCTCACGTGTTGTTCTCAGTGGCTTGACAGACACCATGAAAGTAACTTGTATTTTTGAAGCTCAGTTCCGTTTTTAACAATTTTTGTATAAAGCAGGTCAGTTATACAACAAGAATTGTGATCTTTTAATCACAATTTTGATCGTGTATAACTGTTTATATTTTTAAAAATGTTTCAGACGCAGTTTTTTATTGTCTTTCTTGAGAATGATAGGAATTACTATCGAAACGTCGAAAGTTTAATTAACTTGTAAAATTGCTTTATTATGTTTCAATTGATCGAACCGTTGCGCCGAAAACATACTTAAAATTCTCTTGGTAGAGAAGGACAGCCGAGCTCGAAAGGCCTGGTCGCCAATAAATGTAAACATATCTAATCCAAATTTCCAAATTCTTTATTTCTCATTATTTTTTTATGGGACTTCGATGACCAAATTTGTGGCATTTTTCTAATTAAAATGATACCAAATATGATATAATCCCGATGATATTTATTTGTGTAATAGACAATTAAAGTTTCGAGCGCAAAGAAGGAAAGCGTATGGGAAAAGAAAGAGATATCGCGCCCGAGACTTTAATTGTCCATTACACAAGTAAATATCATCGGAATTATATCATATTTGGTATGATTTTTATTATAAAAATGCCACAAATGTGGCCATAGAAATCCCATAAAAAAATAATGAAACATAAAGACGTTAGAAATTTGAATTAAGTGATCTCACCGATATACCCTAGCCGCATGATGTCATACTTCTCGGCGACCGAGGCCTCTCGTGTTTCACGGCCCCTCAAGTAGTGGGGATAGATCTGGGACATTTACAGGTCAGACTTTTGGGACATTTATGGATGAAATACTGTATTTCGATCACGTCGTAAATACAAGCGTTTTTGTTCATGTACATAGACGGCCGCGGAGAATAGTTTTGAACACTCACGAATGTTGTGTCGTGGATTACGAAGATGTTTCTTCTAACCTTAACCTGTACCTTAAAATTCGAGGTATCTCATTCTGTTGTTTCATGTAATAATATCGTGGAAATGTAGAGATGAAAGTAGAGTCCAAGATTAGGCTTATACTATTTGTTCTTACGAAACGTTTTTTTTATTTATAAGCATTCGAAACCCTCTTGGGTTTATTTTGCTTTACATTAATAATGTAGGTAAATACAATAACGTGGATTACAGGAATAATACAATAAGAGCTCTATGAAATACAAGTGAATATAACAGCAATATCCGTTGACGCTAAATATCTAGGTGCACGGTAGTGCACCAGCCAAGTTCTCGCACTACCTCCTTTTACACGAAACAACTTGGCCGTTTTTTAGAGGCTTGTAACTCGGAACTGGTAGCAGATGGAGAGATGTAATTTCGTACACTTGTTAAGTGCTATCATGTCTCAATATTGGCAAAACATTAATCTTCCAACATTAATAGGTTCCGAGATATAGGACCACAAAAATCGCTAAATTTGTCACTGACTGACTGACTAACAGATCGTCAAAACCTTTTGGGTACTTCTCATTGACCTAGAAGCTTGAAATTTGGAACATAGGTCCACCATAACACACAATCAAAGGAATAATTATCAAAGTTTGAAATTTTACTTTTTTTTTACTTTAAAACAAATTTTTTCTTTTTAAATTGAATTTAACCATGGACTCTTGTACAAATTAGAGCTTGTAAAACCAAAGTTTGAAATAATGAACT
>CM052335.1:204980-217537 GCA_028455595.1 Lasioglossum vierecki | reverse complement strand
GTGAGCTAACGAACTTGGCCGTATTTTGTTTGATCTCACAACTTTTTACGGCCATAGAGAACTTGGCTCCTGTTTACAGGATGTTTTTGTTGGGATGCAGGTTACAGCTTTGGAAAAAGGGGAGTGGATGCTAGTACAAGCTTTGATATTTGGCTTTGCGTTAATTGTGTCTATATTAAGGGGCAGTTGGAGGCCCATTCTGAGTAGAGACTTTATTAATTTCTTACGAAATGTTTCTGATGAATTTTTCAAAAATCGGAAATTGAATTAACTGAGCTCGACTGCAATGTTCATTTGCCAGTTCCAAAGATTGGAATACGTTTTGTTTCGTAGCTATAAAATTTCATGGATTAGAATTACGCAAAAATAATTAATACCGTTAGAAAGGTATAGTTGCCAGCTATATTTTCGCTGTATAAAATATGACGATAGCGTTAACGGATAAAAACATATACCCTAAACAATTTCTGAAAACAATGTTTTTGGAAAAATAATTTGAAAAGTAATTGTTGAAATGAAGTGAAAACACCTTGTATTCAATGTTTATTCAGTATTTAGTTTTCGAATCATGATTAGACACAAGATAAACATTGATCACACAATCGGCTTAATCGACTGATTATTATCGACTTAATCGTAAACTTCCTTGCAGGCATATTGGCGCATTGCAAGTGCACAGCTCTCTTGCAGTTATTGCATTCGATGGAATTCGAGCGACGATGGCATTCGTTGTTCATACAGACACTGCATAAATCTGTATCTTCTGAAGTAGACGAATTCGAAGAATCAGATGAAAATGAAAATTTCCACTTTGCTCGATTTGCGAAACATCGAATCATTAAGAAACACAATAAAAAATTTAAGGACATATTTGTAGTTCTTGCTTGGCATAGACACACTGAACACGACTTGTTGCTTCTAATGCTCATGAAAAGTTTGTTTAGAAACAGAAATAAAGTTGACAAACATAACAGTGGTGTTTCCCATCGGAAACACATTTGTTAATGTGGAGAAAAGAATTGTCCGAATTTATACGGCGTCCCAACCCTTACGACAGCTCCTTACTTTTTGGATGCACTGTACAAGTCCGAGCAGAACTTTTCTAAACACAGAAGCGAACTGTTTGTTACGATCGCTGATTAAAATCGTTATTTTTCCGCGTCTCGTTCAGCTGGAGAGGCTCGAATCCATAAATTACCGCAGTCTACTCGAAACTTTGTGTAACGTAACCAACGTGGTCTGTAGACATGCTATTGTTGCGTTGCGTAGAGGAGTATTGGTATAGTTGCGGACGCAACGTTGGTATTAACGTTCGCGGCGAGCTCACCAGTGTGATACAACTTCCGGTTATTTTTATTAAATTGGAGGAAGACGGAACCTAGGCGATAAAAGTATGATGCAAACACTGTCTACCGTTGGATCTCGTCCGCAAATGCACGCGTGCGTGCATCTGCACACGAGGACGGATGCGTCCCGAACCGTAACCGTCTTTCCTCGTCCAGGCTCGATGCACAGGGCCGTCTTTATACGCGAAAAAATTCACGCATGCTCTGCACATTGTCTTCTGGTCAGGGATACCGTCAATTCCGACACCTCTGTCTCGATATCTCGCCGATTTCGATGCGAAAGTTTCGTCAAAGCGATGATGTAATAATTCGCGCATGCAGCTGATCGAATTATTAGAGCCACAGTTTGAAAAAATATTCGTTCTCAACGTGACAGATATTGTTCCTACAGTGCTGCCGAATATATGTATCTTCAATTTGCAAACGAGAAGTTTGCCTACACAAGTAATCTGACATTATTGAAGTAGAGATACGAAGAATTAAAAGAGTGATTTTATAAAAACTCTCCCAAGTTTTTATAAATGAACATTTTAACGAGGAAGCACCTAAACAATGTTTTTTTTTTAATATCCTAAAATTCTAGTCCAATCGAACCGATCAAATTGGATCGAAAGTAATAGAGAAAATGAAATAAATACATCAAATCAGAAGTGAAGATATGAAAAATTCAACGAGTAATTTTATAAAAAGTCTTACAGGTTTTTGTAAATGGAAATTTTTAACGAGGAAGCATCTGAAAATGTTCTTCAGTATTTCTATAATTCGGAAGCAATAAAGAAAATGGAATAAATACAACAAATCAGAAGCAGAAATTACAATTAAAATTTTAAAAAACACCATTTTGTATACGGTAATATCGGAGCAGTTTAAACACCCTAGAGAAAAGAAATGGTGACAATGACAACGATCTAACAAAGTTTTTCGATTAATACGTACTTTATGTAAAAACTCACTCGCATGACTATGCAAAGCTGTATCTTTTTATGCACAGAGCCTTGATCCTGTGCACTCGATATAATCCCACGAACGTTTTCACCAATGAATTAGTCTGTCTGTAATCGTGTTGATCCCTAAACCTAGCTGATATCTAAACTAAAAAGGGACTAAATACTGTTAATAAATCACAGGTGTGTGACGGACAACGTGCAACAAATATTTATTCACGTGCCAACATACCGCACGATTTTTCGATTTTTCTTTCTCCACAAAAATTTCGTTCACCGTGCGATCTACTCAGCTGTTGCGTATATCATCGATGTTCCAATGCATATTTTCGTAAAATGCAATGCCTGTCGAAGGAATTACAAAATAAAAAAAAAACACGTAGGCAAAGCTGAGAATAATGCACGAAATTCCAGTCGGATCTCGCGGTTTCATCGCGTGGGAAGTTTCATTACCGATCCTACGGACGATAGAATATCAAAAGGATTAAAAACGAAGCTACGTGTGCTGGTGTACACGCGGATCAACATGAGCGCTCGCGCTCGCGCGCGCGATAATAATTATCATGCGCTGGCCAGTGCCGGCAATCTTTGAAGATCGACCCGCGCCGCTGCTTCTTATTGTGAGCCGGGCAAGAATGAGAGAAGAACAGAGAAGGACACGCAGGATCGAGAAAGACGGGACAGCTGCTAGATTAACCTCACAGCACGCCTCTATGCGTTTTATCCGCCACTGTCTGCTCATTACGTAGGCACAACGATTTCACAAACATGGGGTTCGCGGGAATTGTGAAGACGATCTTTTTATTCGTCCCTCGCCGCGAATTCATTTTGCAGAAAACTATCAACTGGTTCCAGAGCTGAGTGAAATAGTACTTCAAATAGTAAATAATCCTATTTATTTGATTTGTAAGCGTACGGCGAAGTATTTTATTTCAAAGTATGTGAATACAACTTCGAAAATGACATATTTTATTTGATGTAATCAATTCTTAACAGAATAAATATTAAATAATATTGATCGTAAATTGCTTTAAGCATAAAACACTATTTGCAAATTAGCACAATATTATTTCTCAACGTTTCGATCTGCATTTAGATCATTTTCAAGAGAATTGCATTAAGATTGCGTTTATAATTAATAATTAATTATTTTTTTAATTTAATTTAATTTAATTATTAATTACAGACGCAATGTTATATATATATATATATATATATATATATATATATATATATAACCGTAGAAATAGGAAAAGAACAACAGTATAAAACAGAAGGAATTGTTACTCACTTGCTTGGTGTTGCAAAATAATTAAACGTTTGTGATTGACCCACATGTTGCTGCTCGGACATTCAGCATGGAAGTGAAGCAACGTGAAGACGTTTGGAAACAAATATGATTGATCGAATATCGATCGTATATCGATCTATTGGTCGGATATAGATTAGGCGGTAATTTTAAACCTATATTAATTAAGAACATAGCTTTTTTTGTTTTTTACCTAGGTACCACTTTTTTGTGGTATTCCTTTTAGAAGCGTGAATTAATAATTAATGTGTGAATTAATGCATAAAGTGAGTTGAAAACAAAGATGTATTTTAGAAAACTTTGAGAAATAATATTGTGCTAATTTTCAAATAGTGTTTTGAGTAACAATTGATCGAAGCTATGCGCCGATATCTTAACAAAACATTTGAAAATACTTGTAAGTATTTTATTTGAAAGTGTGCGTACAACTTTGATAGTGAAACATTTTATATGATGCAATTAATCAGTTTTTAAAATAGTATTTTATTTGAAGAGTATTGTCTAATGAATTTGTGCAATGCATAATATATTTTGTATAATGTGGCATACATATATCGTATAATTAAATTTGTCATTGAATGTGTAAGACCTTTAGTTGAGTACCATTTACAAACAATCTATAAGCAGTATTTTTAAAATTTTGTCCAACTACAACTTTTTGAACGGTATTGTAAATGTAGACATGAGTAAATATAAATCAACTTTTTTTGTACTAGGACATTACGAAACATAAAGAAGTTCTTGCACCTGTGAAAGTCCATTGTATCAAGTTGATTGTACTTGTGAAAAGAATAGTACGGAAAAGGATTAACAAGACGATGAATTTGAATAGCATATGTAATAGAAAATCGATTGAATTTTACGAGATTTTGCAAGACCGTGCGACAGTTCAACACGTGCTCGTTAAATTCCCGATCGAAGTTCTATTCTTCGCGATCAGTTTCACCGGGACTTTTGTCATTGATATGCATATAAGCAGCGAGGCGATGAATAGTGGAATCGATATCCGCGATATCCAAGTGACAAATAATAAAAAAAAAAACGAAAAGAAAGGGAGCCGAGTTGCTCTTCCCAGAAAACTTCTATTGCTGGCGAAATGAAATTCCAAAGAGGAGCAAATTGTATCGCGTTCCATTCTTGCGCGGTTAGCCACTACAATCGAGCCTCTTAGGCGATCTTTCAATGGCAGTTTAGCGAATCATTGATCCCCAGCTTTTTCAGTGGAATCTCGTCGACGCTTTAACAAAAACACCACGAAATTCTTCTTTGTTTAGGAGAAGCGTAAAATGTTTGGTTACACCAAAGAAACATTTCTCCAATTCTTGTTTTATACAGGGCGAGACTCGTAACGAGACGACCTAAAATATAACTCGTAAGTTATTTGTTGTACGTAATAATGTTTCGAGCAAAAGTTGCGTCGTTTCTTATTTATTTGCTTTTTTTTATTTATATATGAGGGTCACCTTCAATTTTCTGACTGGAATGTCTAATATTTTTCCTCAAATTCGAATTATTATGAAATTCTGCGTAAAAAAGGATTATACAAAGTAGGACTTAAAGGACTAAGGTATTTTTAAAACAATTTTTATTTCACGCGGTGTTTACGAAGTGAGGTAAAAGAAGTTTTGAAATCTGTGCGAAAGTGTTCTGCTCATCCTCTTAAAAAGCTTTTGCAATGTAAGGATTTATACAATCTCCTTAAGGATGTTCTGGAGATACAATGAGAGACAAAAGTACAAGAAATTCGAAATCCATCAATATATTGGCAATGAAAACCATTCATGAGTACATTTTGCATTAAAACAATAGATTAATTTAAAAAGCTTTTGTTTAATTAGTGAATTTCATATTATATTTATTTTTTAATCAAATTGTCTTCATATTATAAAAAATTGTAAGTGACTTTTGCGAATGATTGTACCTCCTGATTTGAACTTGAAGATAATAAAGTGATATTCAATATATATATCTCACGAAAAAATGTTTGAAGTAAAAGTTTAACAGTATTCACATACGTATGAACTGCAATATATAAAATTTTGATTAAAAGAAAAAAGCAAGATCGCTTCGATTTTTTCAGCATTAAATTGATTTTTGATCGGATAATGTTGTACCATGTGTTAAGACGAATTCAACGACATATAATATTATAACGTTGACACCATTAATAACGTTGCAATAGTTTTGGCGCGCTAAACAGGCGAAATATCCCACTGTGCGTTGAAGGAGATGGAACCTGATGGGGGGCAATTTTTGGGCGATAGGGAACGGGCCGTGGAGGCGCGATGGGGTGGGCACACGTGCTCGATGGCGGCATATGTGGCCCACTCGAGGCTACGGGGATCGTAACGTAATGCCGGGAACGTCTGTCTTGTAGCAACAGATGCTGCGAGCATGCATAAGCGTGAGCCTCCTCGCATACCTCCCTGTCGCTACGGCGGCCGTGTATATGCCGTGTTGTATCTCGTGGGGAAAGGGGCTTCGTACGATGGGCGTGTACACTCGGCTACCGGTCTTGTCCGCAGGGACGAACAACCGTCTATTACTGGGAATACAGGTGTGAGTCCACCGATCGACGATTACCTTTAATCGAGCCAGCCGTTTATCATCGCCCTTAAATATTCGCTGTACCATCAATTGACAACCGCCCCGTATCGCAAATCTTTTTCAACCCGGACCTCGTGTCCTCGGAGAAGATCGCTTGCCAGTCTCGATTTCGCCGATCATTTTTCTACCCTCTTCGCTACACAGGAGGTCAAGTCGTTGACGCATTAACACTGAATCTACCACCACCGATGAAAATGACCGGTTCCAGATATTTTATTTTACAATTATTGAAATAATAAAAATGATTTCATAAGAAATGTTTGTATAGATATTTTTAGTAGAGCACGCGCGCGTATTACATTAGAGGCCGCACAAAGTCTAAATAAAATCAATCTTGTCATTTTTATAAGGGAACTTTTATAGAAACCGTTATTTATTATTTTAACAGATTTATTTACAATACAGATTTATTTAGCAATATTTTAAACGCTTTTTGTACCCTTGATACTCTGGGTCGAAATAGACCCGGCTACCGCCGTTGGAAGGTTGATACTTGTGTGTTGGAAAGAATATAAATTATAATAAAAGAATATTTAGATCGATGCTTTTTCCGTGGGGTGACATAAATAAGTGTAAAGAATACTGCAATATACACACTATTTTTTTTGTTGGTATATTTTCATTTCAATACTACACTACATATACAAGTTTATTACCACGTTTTACTTATTATTAAAAATTGCTTGGTTGAAAGCAATAGTAAATAAAATAAATAAATAATAGATAGAAAAACGAATTTGTACGATTTAAGACAAAATTATTTTGTCGAAACTCCATAAATAGTTCACTTTCTGCAAATTTCACAAGTTTCGGATGCAACAAGAGCGATGTTAAGTAAAATAATAAAAATAATCATTTAATAATATTAAATATATCTTTGAAATCCTCCTTATTACATCTACAACTTGAAAAAACAATTAATTTTGTAATATAAATTCACAGAAGACAATATTTGATGTTTGTAAATATTTCGAAATATTTCATATACATTAGATTGTAGTCATTAATGGCTTAAACGAGGAATCTAATATTAAATATAATAGCTAAATTCGCAAAAATAAAAACCGAAATGTTCCATTGTTGCTCGAGTTTATTGAAACTGCGAGAAGTCTTGTTATGTCGTGGAGTGTTGCAGTTTCATGTCCTCTTTATCTTGTTGTTGACGCTAGCCTCACATTGCAAGGGTGTCGATTTCAAAGTCATTGAGAAAGTAGATAGTGTATGTCCTATCCAACAACAATATAAGCCATTGTACGCGGATACTCTTTGGACGTATACCTATAGTGTGCTTAATACAATGTTTTACGTCGTTCGTTTCACTGTATACACCGTAGTCTTTATTTCCATTTACATACTATAATTCATATTCATATTCGTTTGTAAATATTTTACAAAAATATTCTTTACCTATCATTTTCGTGAATTGATATAAGTAACTTGAAGTATACAGACGAATGGATGCTAGCAATAAATTATTAAAGTTCCTTAAAAATTAAAATAGGAGCGCATAAACTGTTCTGTTAATGAGACTTTAATGCATTTCTGAAGAAAAATAAAATGTTAATTAAATACATACGAAACAGTGAAAAATATTTAAAAAAACCCAAGAATGTTTCTCTGTTGTTTTTAACATAAAGAGTCTATTAAGGGATTAAATAAATTAATATTTAACCACTCCTTCCTACAAGCAATGTAGAATATTTTTATTTCGCATAAAGATTCGCAGTCTATAAATGTGTTATGGTTCCTTAGTAATAAATTATAAATTGTGGTTGAGTACATTTTGTAGGGAGTTAGGAGTTGCATAAAAATTGTTGCATTCAAAGATAATGTCTTCTAAAAAGCTCGTCAGCCGCTCGATCACTTTTACAATATTTCTAATAATTGCCGATCTGATTTGAGAACCCGCGGGGAAGACCGCGAGAGATGGATCCGCGCATCGCATCCGCCAGCCCATTAGTCGGAATCGGAATGTTTATTACTTTTCGCGAGTTCCCTGTTGCGATGGGATCCAGACCCGTGTAAAACGCCAAGCAAATTTTACAGGACTATTTGGGACGGCGTACAGCAGCAAAAAGTCTCTTTAGAAGCCGTACGTGTTTCTTTATTTTCCAATAACTCGCTGGGGACGGACGTTTATAACGTCGGAAAGATGACTACTGTGGAAACCCGTGTACGGTGAAGCGTCGTTCCCCTCGAATTAAACCATTAAGCTAGACTGCTATCGCCGCGTAATAATTACGCCGATGTCTAATTTAATAAATTAAACGTCAACGCTCGTAATTTTTACTGGCCGATAGAACAGCGAGAACGCTGCAGCTCGCGCTCGTAAAGATACAACTAGTATTACAGATATTCGGAATGGGCACGAGGTAGCAACGGGGGTTGCAAAGAAGGGTGGAGGGTGGTTCGAAGGGGGATAGTAGAGTTTTGCAAATCGTGTTGATACCCACGATCCCAGGGTGGTCGTTCGTATCAGCTTTGTCAAACGCGCGGAGAGAACGAGCTGACAGTCATCGCTGTTCCCTTCAACTTCAACCCTTATCGTCCTCGTTGACGGCGAGGAGCATAGGCGTCGTTTATGATCCACGTACTTACGCGAAATACGCTCGACGGCCGCGCAATCAACGAATCTCGTTCTACTTAATGCGTTTTAAATATACCGAGTCTCCCCGTTTCTTCGGCTGCCGACTGATAACACCGCCGGACGTCTTCTGACGATTCGAAACGGAATCACAGGGTACGCTACCTTTTTTGGCGAAGCCCGTGATAGGGGTCGCGCGAGAATCCGACGCACTATGGGGTACTTGGCCGATCTAGCTGGCCAAAATTATTTTTTCTGCTTAACGTGTTTAAAATGTACCTACCAACTTATTTATAGTATTCTTTCTTAAACAAAATAATTATAAACAAACAAAAATTGACCATTTTTATTGAAAATATTATTTTTAACTAATTTAACAATACGCGCGAATTACTAGAATATAAACAATAAAAATAACAACAAATATAATATAATAATAACCAATAATACGACTAAATAATAATAATAAATAATAATACGCAACTTTTCTTTTTTGGCGAGAATAAAGCTGATACCTTCCACTTTACAGTGGATAAACAAACATTACCGGGACGGACCCGGAAGCACAACTAATTCCTTCCAAATGTATGAACTTCAAGATTAAAACTGCCTTCAAATTGACTTTTTTCAGTAACCGTTATTTTAATTATTTAAATACACATCTGATTGCAATTTTGTAAAATACGCACACACTTATCTGCTACAACACTGTCTATCATCGGTTTTCTTAAAATAGCTTTTGTGACAAAAAATATTTCACTTCAAACGTTGCTATGCGGACGACACGGCGAAAGGTACAAGCACTGTACTAAATGATTAAACTTCAAGTGATTACACCTCCGTACGGAAATGCCAAAGCCGGAAAAAACCGACGATTTATTGACCCTCCACTATTTAATTTTTTCAGGTAACAACTCGTTTTTACCTGGAATGAGTTTGACAAAATCGACTTTCGGCCAGCTAGATCGGCCAAGAGCTTGAGAGATTTCAGCGGCCACAGCTAGTTCAAAATTTGATCAATATTGCAATTGCTGTAACTTTGCTAAAAATTATCAAAATTTGATGAAAAAAGAACCATTTTAAAGCTTGAGATTTCTATTTTTCGTACTATATGTAGTTTTTACTGAAACTTAAGTTTTCAGTGCAAAATTTGTCCATGAAGAGAAGCGTATCAGATTGTGAAGTTTATAGTCATTTTTCAATCAAGTAGTGCGGATAATAATCGATATTTTAACGTTATTCGTCTAATTCATGTACACTATTGAAACATATAATCGTTTTCGTTTAAAATATCTTTTTAAAATACTTATTATAAAAAATGCTGTGTGTTATAAATATGATGTGCCTTATACACGGTAGTCATTAACTGGTGGTACAACCGGAAAAGGGGTGATTTTACAAGATATTATTACAAAGACAACAGTACACCTTCCATTCAAACTACAATAAACTAGTTTGAAAAAAAACCGTAGATCAAGTTTTAAACATTCGTTGAAAAGGGGGCGTCATGATCTATAAATACATATATGGTAACTGTAGCCACAAGAAAAATTTTTCAATGGATTCACAGACGTTTCACTTTGTAATATTTCTGCCAAAATGTGTCTCCAGTTTCCTGGTTGCTGAATTATACAAGAATATCATAGATTAAAATTAAAGATGGATTGCAAAAGTAGAGGCTTCAAGCTTCGATATGAGTCCAGGCATATTGTTGAACAATTTTTTTTCACGAAATTATTACAGTTCAAATATCGGCGGAATACTTTCTGGATGCATTGTACAAGACTAGCAGCAAGACATGAAGATCGATCAAGTATACAATTTCACAAAGTTACATAAATACAGTTTTCATTTTCCGAGTACCGTCCGTCAGCAGAAACTAACGCAATTGTCACGCCTCAGTGTCAATGTAGCTAACCGATCCTCCCGCAGGCTTTCCAACGTCGGACAACCGTGTCAGCTTCTCGGTCCCATAAATTATAAATCGTCCTATTCGCTTCTTCAGATTTATCAAAATCTCGGCGTTCGATCTCGCGTCGCAGCGTGTTACGCGAGTGCGGCAGACGGACGTTTCATTTAACGGACACAGAGCTGACGGCAGCGACCTTAAAACCCTAGGCGAGATAGAGGTTCTGCTGTAGTAATTTCGCGTTTTCGAAGAATAAGGCCGTGTCCTTTATCACTGGCGGCGGAGTCATCTTATTGACGACGCCGCTAATAAACTCGAAACCCTTCCCCAGACTTGTCCCCGGATCGATCGGCGAAAACGTTTCTTCCTTTTTGTGTCCTTCGTCCATCCCATCGATTTTTCTTTTTCGCCGGCAACCTTCCGGACTAACAACCCCGTCGCCATACTCTTTTTCTCGCACCTGCTCCGACAGAGAAACTATCCGAGATCCTGATTACGCGAATTGTAACAACGAAGATAAAAGTAGATCTCAAACGAGCGACGACTCGATAATATTCAAACTAGATCCCATTTCACCGTTTCAAATGATTAGAGTAATTCCAACTCATCAAAGAACGATTAATATTTGAATTTTTTACGTTCTGTTCACTAGTTAGTTATTTAACCATTGCCAGTCAAGGAGTGACTCAGAGTCATCACTAAAAACTGTACTATTATTCACAGTATTGTTTATATTATTAAATATGTTACTATCTAATCAATTATATGGTATTATATCAATTTCATACGCAAAACTATATACAATCGAATTATTCTACCATAAGTCGGAAGAAATGTTTAATTTTCAGATTGCGATAACTCCGATTGCGAAGGATTAATATTTCGTTCAAGAACCTCTGCTCTGACGGATGCAAATCGTTTTGGCAAATTAGCTATAGGGTAACTGTACCAATTACTGCGGTTTATTTACCAATTACTACTACCTAATTACCAATTACTAGGATCCAACTTTATTTTAACACTAGCTGACCCGACAGACTTTCCAAATTTCAATAGAAAAAAAGCATTTTCATTTTTCCCGAATTTTCCATTTTTCCGGGAAACTTCTCCAATTTTCCTTTCACTAAAAACTTTATTTGGACTATTACGAACATTTTTTTTTAATTAGCTAAATCGGTTCAGCCGTTCTCAAGTGATGCCCAACGAACAGCATTTAATTTTTATTTATGCAGATTATTCCGAATTTATCATGAAATGTATAGTTTTATACAATGCAAACTCTTTTGTCCTTCTCAATTATTCCTCTTGTTTTAAAAATCTTTATTCTTTTTTTTGTTTCTTAAGGGGATAGACTCGTTATTCCTTCGCCTTCACATTTCTCGATAATGCTGTTACGAGCCGAGGGCTGCGGATAAGACGAGGCCGAGGTTTGTTCTTATGAACTGGGATATTGTGAACTAGCCGATGCCTGTTTCATCACCGGGTGTCACAGGATAGGTTGTCGTGGACTAGCCGATGCCTGTTTCATCACCGGGTCGCCACTAGGTAGAGGTATAGAGAGGTTGTCGTGGACTAGCCGATGTCTGTATCATCACCGGGTCGCCACTAGGTAGGTAGTCGTGGACTAGCCGATGTCTGTTTCACCACCGGGTCGCCACTAGGAAGAGGTAAAGTTGAGGAAATTTGGAAAAGGTTGGCTCTCGTAACTTCTTAAATTATATAGAAATAAACCTTGAGCGGTAAAGGTTTATTTCTGGTGGGACAACTTACTAGAACTGGAATCAAGAATGGATGTGGAAATTACAGACTCTCGAATGTCTGGTAAAAATATAATATATTCAATAGTAGTTGAATAGGG
>CM052335.1:83445-203884 GCA_028455595.1 Lasioglossum vierecki | reverse complement strand
TTTTCACATAGTTATTTTTTTAGTTACGTTTCAAAGAAAATTTACCCAAGTCTATATTCACCTGTGCAAGTACGCCGCTGAAATTCCAGACCTCGGTACAACAGCTTCCAACGAAATCAGGACAAATTTCATTGTATTGCTTCACTCGGGGTCACCCGAAAGGCGAATTAATTTTCGAAACGGTGGATTTGTCTGTGAAAGAGTAAATTTGATAAGCAAAAAGGCGAACATGGTCTGTGGAAAGATTCATTTGGCGTGCATAGCTGTGTAATAAAATGGTCGCATAGTGTGTCCATAGTATCTCGAGAAATTGCGGATAGCACGCGTATGCAATTTAGTTATCGGATGACCTAATATGTTTCTTAATTTAAAAAAAATGAAGGTTCGTGCTCTGGCAAAGGCGAGCGGGGGCAACCGTTGGGAACGAGCAAACGCGGAATAATTTTGTTTCGGGGCAAACCACTCGCGAGAAGGGGAGGATCAAGCAAACTCGAATTCCGAAAAATCTTCCATCCCCGGAGCTCATTCCGCAAGGTACGACGCCGAAAATCGTCGCGGTCCCCCGCGTGTGTACCGGCACGATTTACGAGCGTAAAACGCAATCTAGCCTCGGCCGGTTAACGTAATAATAATACCGGGCATGGCTGAGCCCCGGCTTTTTGCATTTTACACGGACCGTGTGTATGCAGTATACTAAGGCGCTTAGTGGAGATTCGGCCAAAAATGGCTAAGCATATTGACGGTGTATCTCCGAGAAAACTTTTACGAGTTTTGCCCGCGAGCACGTAAAACAGGACACGTATAAACATCGCCCGCGTGCCTTTTCGAGCGGTACCACTAAAAGCTTTCCGGATAATCGCTTCTGAAATTCCACGATTCACCGTTTCGTTGTGACTAGCTGAATATAGTAAATACGTAATGACCCGGGGACGGTGAAATTACGGGGGCGCATCTTCCAGATGATCCTTTTATCAAAAAATTTTTAATATCAACCGGATATTCTGGTTTTCACAGGCCGTTTTTTTTGTCATCCTTTACGAATTTTTTCAAAGGAACTATCCAACTATTTGTAGTAGGATTTTGGTATTCAATAGATAAATGTATCATCGTATCGCTTATTTATTATATAATTAAGAAGTGTGAAGTATATCAATGAATTTTCTGGATATCGTCAAATTAAATGTTAATTATCTTGATAAATAATGAGTATTGTCAAAAATCAGTCGGCTTATTCTTGTTCTGATTCGTCAGAGAAAGTTTCAATTAAAATCGACGACACTGTGACCTGTCCTTGTGCGACGCAGCCGTAAGAACCCGAGGGTTAAAAATTAATTTTTCTCTTAATAGAATCGCTTAAAGTCTCTGTCACTGGGATTTATAGAGAATAATACATGGATTTGATTTTGTAGATGATTATTCGGCAAGATGTTAATCCATCTCTAGATGACGGTCAAATCTTGTTAACCCTCATACGCACCTCAGAAATAGTTGCATAAAAGATTCTAGGATACTTTCTCACTCGTATTTGCTTCACACTTTAAACTAATTTTAGACTAATAATTGTCACGTCACATTTTAGAGAAATACGACTCACAAAACAGATAAAGAGGAACCAATTATTTTATAGTATGCAAAAATAGTAAATGAGGAACGTACGAGGGTTAAAACTTAATAATACTTTCTTTATCAAGAACGATTTTCCCTGTTAAACTCGTTTTACAAGATTCCACAAGAGCACGTTGAAAGAGTGTTGAGTCTGAAAGTCATTTCAAGGCAGAGGGTTAATTCCGTCAACCCTCTGCCTTGAAATGACTTCGCTGGAAAAATCTGAAATTAGCCATTTTACAATGAATACATGACAGTGATCTTCTGTGATTTTTGAAGGGTGTTTATTCGGTAGTCGGGTAGTGTTAAGAATATATTTTTTTAGTAGGATTTGCATGATTCCTAAAATAAGATTTAAAGTTGCTTATCTTCTGGGATTATTGAAGAGTGTCTATTCGGCAGTGAACATGTTAAGGACAGTCTGCCAATGCCGCATTACTTGCATTCGGCCGGTAAACCGAATCGCAGGTCCCGCACGATGTTATAAAGCGAGGGTTCGATATCTCTAGCAAGCAATCAACCCGCAGTAGAATATCCCAGACACGGATCAGACGGCAATCAGAGCGGCCTCCGCGAGACACGACGCGGTGCGGCGGCTCTCTAAACCGGAAACGTTTCAACTTGCCCCGTAATTGTTCGTTCCGCGAGGAGAAGATACCAAAACGAGAAAAAAAACGAAAGGAAGAAAGACAGAGAGAGGGATAAACGTAAAAAGAGATAGAGAGGGGGTGGCGAAAAAACGAAATAAAGAAAGAACTGACGGAACGAAGAAGTAGACAGAAGGCGAAAGATACAGGAACTTGTTGGTTCTAGTTGATAAAGCAAACAAGCCCGCCGATTCCGAGCCGGGGCCCGAATTCGCCCCGGCAAAAATGGTTTCTATCACGCGAATAGGAAAAGTCCGGGGTTGGGCTGCAGCCGACCAGGCTAGGGGCGAGAGATACTCTGTTCGGGGGTGGTGAAAAGGGGTGATGGTTGCAGGTGGGCGAGGGAAAGGGGGGCTAAAGGGGGGCACAGCGAAAGGAAGCAACAAAGAACAAAAGAGTGGAGAGCGTGAACGAGGAGTTTAACCATCGTCCCGTAATATTCCCGTCGCTGTGGCATGCAGACGAGAAAGGACGGCTGATGGCGCTGACAAAAAATGGAAACTATTTGATCGTGAACCACCTCTCACACGATACGCGCGCTCCCCTGCCTCTGATACCGATACACACACACACACACACACACTAACGTACATATACACATATATACACGTGCACATCTGCACACGCGACACATGAGAAGGACAGAGGCGAAAAAGCGGTGTACTCGTTCGCTGTGAACGGTGTGGGCGACTGTGGGGCGTCAGGGACCACGGGGAGGGGGAGGGGGCTGGCACGAGGTATGGTAAAAGGTGCAAGGGGATGGGCCGGGCTACTCTGTCCACAAGCGGGCGACTGTGCACACGCCTAAAAGGGTTTTCGTTAGATTTCATTTCACACCCAATTACCTGACACACATTGGGTAGAGGGGCAGGAGAGATAGAGAGATGAAGAGAGGGAGCAACGGGGTGGGAGCTAGCTAGACTGAAGAGAGGATGGCGCAATACGCGGTCGCGACGTAAAAATATACTAAATAAGGGGGCACGAGAGCTGGTTTGCGAAGTTTCACGCACTGCTTCACCTGGTCCAAGGAAGGTCATCGTTTACACTCCTGCACAAAACGACAGAGACAGATAATGTGGTCGTCCAGTGTTTTATACTTTTTGCTGATGTCTGATTCGTCACTTAAATTCATTTGAATTTCTGCTCAAAATATATGTAAACTAATAGGTATTCACTTTATGGCCTGTCGGACATCTTTATGGAACCCATAAACTCTCAGCCTACTCAAGAACAATGGCTAACCGTCCCGAGCCATTTTCTTATATCAAAAGGAAACTTCACATACTTATATACGGTGAGTCACGTAAGACGAGCCACCTAAATAACTTCCACATACATTTTTTGAGATAGAAAGAAATGTTTCAGGAAAAAGGTGTTTGGTTTCGAGGGGCCCATTACGTGGTGTACATAACATTCTTCAGGTCAAGGTGCTTGGGAGATTTGAAGGTCAACCTAGTTTTTCCAAAAATGGAACCACATATTTCTGACCTCCCACGTTCGTAGCCCCTTGCGGGACAACTTCAAGGATATATGTAGTCATTCAAGATCGGAAACGTAAATGAGAATGCTTTACATAATATTTTCAGCTGATGAATGAACTATTATCTGAGACATATCTTCCGATCTCAAAAAATGTAGAAGTTATTCAGGTGGCTTGTCTTAAGTTATTTACCCTCTGTACTACGGGTCCCACGGAAATCACCGACATAAATTGCCCCGACACGGTTTTCGCCGACAACATTTCACTGACTCCAGATTTGACCGCGCGCGCGGCAACTGATCTAAAATCGATGTCAGTTAAAGGCGTTGTCGCGCGGTCAAATCTGGAGTCAGTGAAATGTTGTCGATGAAAACCGTGTCGGGGAAATTTGTGTTGGTGATTTCCATGGGACCCAACGCACTAACTAAATATCACTACATGAAATCGATGATGTCCTGGGTGAAACTGTGGACACCTGACAGGGATAATAAGAATTAGTCAGAGAAATACATTTCGACACGCGAAAAGCAATCTGAAACGTCCAGTTTCGTCATCGGAGCGAGCTTCCTTTAACCGTATTATCCTGAGACGGAGGAACGAAAGGATTCGAATCGAGGTTGGTTGAAAGCAGTTATCGCGAGGAACGAATTGACTGCTCAAGATGCCATTCGCCAGTGACAGCTACAACCGTGTAGAACAGCCTTCATAGAAATCCGGTGTAAGATTCCCGGTGAAGATTTAATCGGCGACCAGGCGAACGCGCACGGTTGCCATCAGTGCCAAGGATCGAAATCGTTAAGATAAATGGCGAGATATTAACAGAGCGCATGTCGGCTCGATCAATTAATTGCTGATTAATATTAATCACGGCGCGCACGCCGATTAGCGATTAATATTAGACCCAGTGAAATGTCGAGGCCAATTTGTGGTAATTACTTAATCGTTGCCGGCTACGCGCGAACGACAGTCTTCGGGTTCGGCAAAGGAGTAAAACCTGTTTCGCTCGGAACGAGACGCCAGGTATCGCTCGAATCGTGTTTCGTTACGTGTTTCTCAAGTTCACGACAGCAATAAACTCCGATGCAAAGTTACTCTCTGAACTAGTTAACTTCGCATTCTTACAATTAGCGGCGTCGGCGTCACCGTCGCGTCGAGATTACGTAAGCCCGCCGCTCTTACGCTACGACGACTTGTAACGTGTTATTTTGCGGGAAACCTTCGCATTCCAATCTTTTCTGAAATTAGTATAATGGCGGCAACGGTTGCGACAATATTTTCCGAACGATACCGGTCCACGATGTTGTTCTAGCTGATTTTTCACAAAAGTCTAAACAAGATAAACATTTATCGCTTCAATTGCAAAAAGCAGGAGTTATATAGAAATTTCTTCTCTCATTCAATAATCTTCGTTATATTGAAAAGAGTATATCAATATCTTTAAATTGATGTACTATTTTACATTGTCATAAATACATTAGGTCTATTACTCAGTCGTTAAATACTTCATTTCTTACTGTTTTCGGCGCACAGCTTCGATCAATTTAACAAACTATTAGCAATTTTGCAATTTAAACTCTAATTCAGCAAAATTGCTAATAGTTTGGTAAATTAACAGTAACAAATTAAGTATTTAACCATCACGACCGACAAAATTGATTATTTACTCAGTCGTTAGATTGAAAATTTATGCATGAACATTGTACATTATTACAATAGCTTGTTGTTTGGTTTTGTTTAGCTTCTAGTAACATTGGCGCGGCACTCGATATATGTTAAACAAATACATGTCACGTATTACGTGCAAACGAATTAGCTCTCACGTACACAAATGAATCAAGTTCCAAGAAACGGACAACACAATGGAAAGAATAGGAACGATTAGAGCGATCTGAAGGATTGGTTCGATCCATTCATATTCGACGTCCGACGATTCGATGCCCAACAATGAAAGCCGACGGTTAGTATCACGTTCCAGCGATGTTATTTACGATCAAAGGGACAAGCATAATTTTGTCGAATAATTAGGCATTATCGAACTTGATTAAGTGCGTAGATCCTCGGCATGAGGCCGTATACATCGAGCCACGGTACAAAGGCGTCGATGTAGGTCGAGTAGGTTGTAAATCAAGGGTTTGCGCACAGAACGTTTATCGCGTTTAAAGTCCATTTCCTGTCTTCGGGGTGATCTGTAACAGCATAAGCATTTAAACGCGAAGCCTGTGATCGTGGCGTAAGATTACAGTAATAGCAGTTCTCGAAGCTTTCTTTAACGGCTTATTGAGATTTAGAATACACTCGCGACTCGACACGGATGTTCAACTTTTTATTCAGACCGTTCTAAACAATTCGAAAATATTCGATTATCCGAAATTCATTGTTACGTATAATTTCTCCATGATTTACCAGGTGGGAAATGGGAGACTCATTATTCTGAAATAATTCAGGAAATTCAAGCGTGTACAAAAACTTTCAAAAATGTTTCCCGCAAATGAAACTATCATACATTTGAAGATTGAAGCCTCCTCTTTACAACGACTCTTCAAAAATTGATGTACGATTTTTTTTTCACCATTCTATAGAAGAAAAATGAGCAACAACATTCGTGGTAGAAATTTACTACTGTAAAATTAGCACATCTCACATTCAAAGTTCGATAAAACGACCGAAGAAACTCGTGTATCCATTTTTAAGGTGTTGTTGTAAAGAGGAAGTTTGAGTCTTGAAATTGTCAAGATCATGATGGTTTCAATGACGAACAAGATTTTTCAAACTTTTCAAAGATAAAGGTGAAGTTTGTTTCTCGATCGGAATGTGAATACGTTATGATTTCGGCGCAAGGTTCGATCAATTTTACACAAGGTCAAGATACATTTATAAATAATTGCACATTTGCTGCCTTGTGTAAAATTGATCGAACCTTGCGCCTAAATCATAAATTCCTTTTCAAAGATGTTTGAAATTAATTTTCGTATGAAGATTGTTTAAGAAATTATTACTATTGTTCAAATACTTCTCGAATTCATTGTATAAAACTGTCATTGTACGCTTTGTACGAACGTTGAACGACGTTCGACGTTCGACGTTCAAAGATTTGTTAATTTATAATCTCGAAGCATTCGGAGAGAAGTTTTTCCGTTACAGTGGTAGTGGCGAGTAAATCTCCTTAAAGCCCATAAAACGTTTAATTTCACGTAAGACACGTATCCCGCGGCCGAATGGCATAGTAAACCCGATGGCGTAAGTCGAGTCTACTAAACCCCATAATGCCCATTATACTTTCAACAGCGGCCGATTATAAATTACGCGCGTGTCGTTATTAGTCAGCGATTCTTCGACGGGAATTTATTCAACGACCTCCAGTGCATTGCCGATATTACAAATCAATATTGCAATTATCATCTATCAAATAAACTATTTGTTGTGCGTACAACCGATGCGTGAAATGAGTTACGATGTTTGAGAGACGCGGCACGTTTCGCGGCGCGAGATAATGCAATCGGCGCGATGAATGACCGACCGATGCCAGAATATTATAATAAATGGGTTTCTTTTTTTATTCGCTGCCGATCCCGACGAGATAAAGGACGATTTCTTCCAATTGTGAGAATGCCGAGTAACTGAACGTTATTGAGCGAAATTCTTCGTGAAATATGAAGTAATAAGCGCACTAGCATTATCTTCAAGAAGAAAACTTACGAGTGATACTTCAAAACTTGTTTCCTCATTGAGGAAATGCGAATTTCGTAATATTACGCCACGGATGAACTGCTAGAGGAAAAGGGACTTTGTATAATCGTCGAAGCACCGGGCGAAACATTATTTTAAACAGGCTTTTTTAGGAAATTTTTCAAATAATATTTAGACATATTATTTTCAAGCTGTTCAAGTTAATGGGTCTTTAGCCCGAGGTTTTTCGGTTCGGTTTTGCTAAATTGAATTTATGTCTACAAAGGAGTAGCCAGAACGATGAAAATGTCGAGCAATTTGCTTTGTCGCGTCCAACGCAAATAGTCGTACTTCAACTAAAAATTTCACTTTACTAGATATTATGCTTTTCCGCGGTAAAATACCGTTTCAACATCCCCGCGCTCGCTTTTATTGTCCGGATATTTTGTTCTGTCCGTCGAATTCGAGAAAATGAAGATATTTTTAGTAATTTCGTTATGTAATTAAAATATTGCTATATCTGTGCAAACATTATATTTCCTGTATCCTGTGTTTTTAATAGTATTTCAAACGTTTTCCATATTCAAATTTTAACTGGCTCTCAGACCACTTGTATGCTGTTTTGTTTTGTTTTGCGCTGAGTCAGCGAAAGAGTATACGTAAGTCACAATTAATAGAAAGGGATATTTAATTTGGCAACATAATGATCTTCAATGTAGAAACATTCTTCTAAAATATTCAAATTTGAAGAACTGCGGAACAACTTGGAACTCAAAAGATATTCTACGTGAAAGAGAAATAACTTCGACAACTTTCATTAGTCTATTAGAAATTACTTATTTAATAGACGACGAACTGTAATTCTAAATTTTTCAGATATGTATTTTCAAGGCAAAAGAACGCTCTTCATAAAAAAAATGCAGAGTTCACAAAAGAAAATTAGTAATTTGTTCGACCGAAACTCACACTCGCAAAATGTTCATTTGTAAATGCTTGTTCTAATCATAATTTTTATAAAATTTCATTAATATCGATATTTTCGGCGTTGCTGAACATGAAGATGGGTCAAATACTTATATGAGACAAATTATTTTTTATCAAACAAACTGCTAGATAGGCCGAAAGAAAATTAGTAATTTGTTCGATCGAAAATCACACTCACAAAATGTTCATTTTTAAATGCTTGTTCTAATAATAATTTAATTAAGTTTCATTAACATCAAGATTTTCGGTCTTGCTAAATATAAAGATGCGTTAAATACCGATATGAGACAAATTATTTTTTATGAAATGAACTGGTATATCGGCCGGCCGGACCACAGTACATCGTGCGCGGCGACGGACGTAACTGGCCGGCGCGTTTAATCGCGCGTACCGTTGAAATAAGTATGAACGGCTGGGAATTGGGGTAGGAAGTTGGGGGTACCTGGGAGTAATCGGCGAGGAGTCGGTTGAACGTTCCGGTCGAGGATCTTCACGACATAACGACGCGGCGCAGCAACGTTGAGAGACTAGCAGAAGCAGAAAGAGCGACGGGAGCATCAGTGGCAATAGCAGGAACAGCGGCAAAGGAATAATTCTCCGTGTTTCCGAGGAACGCGTTTCGAATTACCGGCGGATCGCGTTGCATTCTGTCCGTCGCGCTTGGCTAGCACCGAGCAAATCTAATTCCTTTCGGACTCTCGGTGCCGATCTCCCTCTTCGTGTTCGCCTCTTTTCTTTCCCGTCGGTCTTTCGCTTTGTTTTCCCGAACCGGGTCTCTCTCCCCACCTATCTCTCTCTCTCTCTCTCTCACTCTCTCTCTCTCTCTCGTGATTCTCTCGCTTCCGTTTTCTCCGCATCTATCCGGTCGGTTCTTTGTTCCTCTGATCGTCTTTTCTCTTAACTTTCTGTCTCAATCCTTGCGTCTTTCTCCAACGTGTACTCGCTCACTCGCCTCTGCTCGCGCATCCCACAGGTTCGTTTCATTGTTCCCGCGAACTGTGTACTTTCCCTTGGACTCCCTGTCCCGCGTCGTCCCTCTATTTTCTTTCGTATCCGTTCCGATCCTAACCGGCCCCGTATATTTCACTTCCGTTCAGTCGGGCCAGATTTCGCGGATTCTCCAGGGAGGAGACGTCGAATCTACGGACCGATTGGCGTGTACCTTTTAGCGCTCGACGTGCTCCTTCCTCCCGGGAAATCCGCGCCCCGAATGCCCGATATTATCTCCGTCGTAGAATTCTAAGGACGAGCCTAGTTCCCCCTGGTTTTCCCTGTCCCTTTGCCGAGACGCGTCCTCCATTCTCTCTTTCTCTCTCTCTCTCTCTCTCTCTCTCTCTCTCTGTCTCTCTTCCGCTCTCTTCCTCCTTCTCGTCGGCAAATCCTCGGCGGCGCGGCGCGCCGACCTCGCAACGCGGCCCACGATTTACGACCAGGCCGAATCGAAACGGGCGTCCGCGCGGACTGCATTCATTTCGAAATTGCTGCCGTTCGAACGTACGTAACTGGGACAGGGGGCCGGACAGGGGGAGGCGGGGTGAAACGGAATTTCCGCAGCGATCGAAGTCGACGGTTGTATTGATTGCCGCTAAGTAAGACGATTAATGAAAGCCCGCCGGGCGTTCCATCGCGGAATCCGGGTAATTTTCTCTTAATTGAAAATACGAGCCGCGCGCCGCGCCGGACGACGAGTGTACCCCTACGCGGCCCGCTCCCTTTTTTCTTCTGTTTTCGTGTTTATGCTCGGCCGAACGAAGTCCCGCAGAACCTTTGGGATCGTTAAAATCCCGGTAGAAAAGATCGGGCGCGGTTTCTTATGTAATTAGTTTAGATCAAACTATATTTTACTCTGTTGTTAGTAGACTACGGATTCGTGTGAGTTAGACACACTGTAATCGTGTGACACGATCGGAACTGTTTTGATGCGGAATTCTTGGTGAGCTAAGAATTGTTTTGCGTGGTAACACCTTGTACGTTTGCCGTTGATGACGTTTCAAAATGTAAGCAAACGGACACGTTCGGGAGCCGTACATGTGATCTCGTGAGCGGCGTGTGCTCGTACGTTACCGCGAAAAAACACACTCGATTCTGATACGTTGATCGAACAGCACGCGTTAGGTCTAGCGAGACATACTCTGGAGCTTCCGATTATTTGCAATTCCGTGCGTTCAGTGATACAATTTGTACTTTTCTTGATTCATTTTTGTAGCGCTTTCGGTTCGTTCGTTAATGTCAGGTAGCGAACGCCCGCGTGTATTAATTTGTTATCGTGTGAGCGAGAAGATCGGTGTGTTATTTTCAGAGTTGTGCTAATTGAATTACATTATAATTACATTATAAGTGAATTACAATTACGTCGTGAATATTTTATTATTGTAAGTATTTTAATCAGATGTGTAATTGAAATAGAATATAATTGAAATACAATATATAATTGAAATACAATATAATTGAAGGTGCGCCGTAGACACGTCACGAGCAGCTAGTAAATTTACAAATAATAAATTCCTTCTGTCTTAACCTCTCCTTGCCTATTACATTTTTCATCATTCAAATACAATGTATTTTATAATTTTACTCCATTGCAATTACGAATTACAGTGTAATTTAATTGAATAAAGAACTGAATTATAAATTACAACATAATTGAATTACAATGTAATAATTACAATGTAATTCAATTACAATGTATTTTGTAATTGTACTCCATTGCAATTACGAATTACATTGTAATTTAATTGAATGAAGATCTGAATTATAAATTACAATATAATTGAATTACAATGTAATTTTCATACATACATTACATACGATGTAATTCAATTACTTTGTAATTATAATTCTGGAGTAATTCAATTGTAATTCTGCACAACTCTGATTATTTTTTACCTTGTTGTTGGGAATATATATATATATTGGATCATTTGAAGCGACATTTTCCTTTACAAAAATGACGTCGGCGGCTTTGTTTAGGAGTTATTAACGAAAAACACGGACCAATCAGAGTGCGGCTATAGCGAACGAAGTCCGACTCAGCGACAGGTCCCGCTTTGCGTGGCGGCGCCATTGGCCGAGCCAGAATCAATCCGCTGTAGCCGCGCTCTGATTGGTCCGTGTTTTTTTGTTAATAACTCCTACACAAAGCCGCTGGCGTCATTTTTGTAAAGGAAAATGTCACTTCAAATGACCCAAGAAACCTCCCATTTCCGGGAAGTACACGAATTTTGGGACACCCTGTATATATATACTACTCGATCGAGCCTTTCCCACAAGATCTCAACTGTATTTCTCAGATACCATCCATTCTACCGAATCTTTCACAAAAGAGAGGATATTTTATAGCAATCCTTCACCACCTTGCGAACTCATTAAATTCAATTGAATCTATCTAATTTCTCGCAAAGCTCTACGTTAAACAGTGCGCAGTCATGGTGAATGAAAACTTTCAAAAAATATTAAAATACGAAATTCAATGGAAGTAGGTGCGATTTTTATTAATCTTGTATCTACAAAGGCCATTGCCACTGAATATATAATTCTATTTTATACCACTTTCTTAATGTTTATCTACAAAAATTGAAAATTCCATAAACATCCGCTGCTTGGATATTAGCAGGTCGACCGGAATTATTTTGATCAAGTATAGCACGGTTCAGAGAGACCACCAAGATTATTATATTCAATTTTTTGTCTCACCTAGACTAGATTTATGTGTGAGGAATAGAACGTTTGCTCTTCCAAGACACGAGGAAGTAATTATCAGCGATGGATTTACATGGAATGCAAGAATTGAAAGGAATAGATGAGTGTGGAGACGGATGGATTTGAACGACAGCGGGGTGGGCTGTATACACCAGATAAAGAGCACGAATGTATGGCTCTGCTAATAAGTTAATTGTATTTTGCACTTTAATGCGTAGTTTGTCAATTAACAAAATGTACTGAGCATCGCAATGAAGAGATTGAACTTGAAATGAATTTCGCGTATATCGCTTGTCAGAGTTGCGTAACGAACAGGTTAAACAGAGATTAATTGCTGCGATTCGACGAATATCGAAAAACATAATAGCACGACTCTCTTTGGCTACCACAGCTGTCTGCATTATTTACCCGTTCCTTCTTGTCGACGTCTGGACGTGTTTGCATTTTATTTGACGGGATATTGGCCTGTGTGGCAGATGCACCTTGATGGTGAAAGATATTTAGGTCGCCGAGGATCACGCTGTTATATGCTACAATGTGCTACATCCTACTTCATTCTGGAACTCTGTAAGAGATTAATACGTTGATCGTCCATTCGTTGACCACAACGATCCAAGAAAATCAAAATCAATTTGTAATATTTCCTACGATCAAAATTCAGAAGAGAATATTTATGGTATTAGAAACTTTGTCAATCATCTTTCATAATATACAGGGTGATCCACCTGACAAGGGAACATATTTTGTTAATACAAACCGATTTTCATGAAACTTATGTGACATATAGTTCTTCGAAAAATATTTGAGACGTGTTTTTTTAATCGGCAACTAACCACTCTGAAGGGGTGAAAACAGCCCTCAAAGTTGGGGGTCGAAATCATATTTTCTAAGATATCTCGGGAACTAGTGGTTGAAAAAATTCGATTTTTTTTAATTGTGTGTTTTTTAATGGAAAATATAGTCGTGCAAGAAAATTTTAAAAACGTTTTCGCAACTTCTAAATAATTACTGCCAGAATCCCTACTTCCGCACGCCAGGTGCAAGACTATCTTTCATTATGCATAATTATTGTTAAATAGCAAAAAAAGAAAATCCTGAGACACGTAACCCCTATTTTGAATCAAAAATCACACACCCAAATTTACATTAAAATTAACTAACAATAGATTCGAGAAGTTGCAAAACTATTTTTTAAAATGTCGAATTTTTTCGAGATATCTGAAAAAATATGGTATTGGCCCCCTACTTTGAGGGTTGTTTTCACCCTTTCCAAGTGGATGGTTGCCAATAAAAAAACACATCTCAAATATTTTTCGAAGAACTACATCCCACATGAGTTTCATCAAAATCGGTTTGTATAAACTGAATGGTTTGAAGGAATCTTTATTCTATTTTAATGGTTTGAATGTATTTTTCGATCAGCTACACGATGCAATAAAAAATTATAATCATGTATCAAAAAAATACCGATGACCTTGAAAACTGGTAGACCACCCTGTATACTTTATTTCAGCCTCATAGCTAAGAAATTGGACTTGGTTTACATAAACCTAATCAGTAGAATTCTATCTTAACCTTCCATTCTTCCGTTCGCTCATTCGTCACTGTCATTCTCATTCTTTGTTTTCTCTTTCTACTATAAATGTATGCTAAAGTATCTACATAATTACTTATTGCATCTCTTTAGTCTTTGATTTTCCTATTCCCATCTCCCTTCAGTGCGACACCTCCTTGTTTCAGCCCTATTATATTTCAATCATTAAGGGATGAAATCAATTTTTATTTCCCTGTGCGGTTCACAATCAATGCAGAACATTTTTATTTTCCATTAAGATCCGCAGTCTAGTCGTAAAAACTGACTCCGTTATCCCAATTATGTTTAAACATGGCGTATAGGGCACAGGGTAAATATGCAATTTTAGAAATTAATAAAAATAACATGAAATATACCTAGCATTAATTTATTTTTAAAAATATAATTGATGTGTCCTCGTTCTACATAAATTAAAAGTATTACACATTAATTTTTGCTGAAGATATCGAAAACATTAATTAAAAACCTTATACCCCAAGATAACACAATTTTCCATTTTCGATTGTAGAAAATGCTAAGAAACTGTGATGTACTAGAGGATAATAAAATAATGATTTTATTGTGTTACAGCATAAAAGAAATTAATTATTCAATTTCGAGAATAATTCAAGAAGTTTTTTATTCAAAACTTCGGATTAAAACTATTTTAATATATGTTTTGCATTTGCAACAAAATCGCTCAGAAAATGTGACGGTACAGAGAAAATGTGATAATATAATCAATCGTTTATCACAAATAATGCAAAGTAAATTACAGAATGCCTTCAAATTAATAAAAAAACATCAAAGTCGTCGTTAAATATCTGGTAACTGGTACTTTTACCCTATATTTATTCTTTTAACCTGTGCATTGAAAATTTTTTGAAATTATCCTGTTTGCTACGTAAGTTATCCTATAGGATGTATCCTATTTGCTTTATAAACAATCTTTGAAATTATCCTGTTTGCTATACATATATACAGCTGTTTATTTTACACAGTTATGTTTCGTCAGATCGACTTGGATAACTTTTATTTTCATCTAGCTGAGCCGACAGACGTTGTCCTGTCCAAATGTAAATAGAAGAGAGCACTTTTATTTATCTCTAAATTATCCATTTTTTCGAGAAACTTTTTCAATTTTTCTTTCCCTAAAATAATGATGGGTATAGTGATGATCGACTAAATTCAACTATCAACTATTACTACTAATTTAGTCGATAATTTTTAGTCGACTGTTTTGTTTTAGTGGTTACGTGTAGATTGCGAGCTATCTACACGTCTATGCCTATGTCTTAACGTTTCAACTCTCACAAATTATTATTTATCCTTTAATAACAATGCAATATAAATCCAAAGTGAACTTTTTAGAAAAATATATGTTATTGATAGATATAATTATAAAATACTACTTTTTCTTTACGTTGTGATTAAAAATGAGTGAATGTATTTAATAGTAAATCTTATAAAATCTATTCAAAATTCCCGCCCGTTAAAATTTAGCCAATAGTTCGTCAACTGATTCAGTTAACTGAATCTAGTCGATAGTTTAAAAAATCAGTCGACTGTAAAGAGTAATTGGCTACTATCGATTTAGTAGATAGTATCAGTCGATGGTGCTCGTCACTACCCTAAAAACCTTATTCGGACTATTACGAACATTTTTCTAAGAAAAAAAACAATATCCAAATCGGTCCAGCCGTTCGCAAGGGATGCGCTTACCAACGAACAGCATTTAATTTTTATTTATATAGGTAAAAATCCTTAGTCTGCTTGTATGTAGTCTATCCGTGAAACGATCGCGTTGCTTGGCTGGGGAAGTTGCGTTCCAGCAAAAAGGGGTGGACGGCGAGGAAAAGAATTAACGAGATCATGTTCAGCACAATGAGCAACGCTCAAAAATCGAGCGTCATCGCCGTGAGAAAGGAGTCACTGGATAATGGAACAGGGTGGACGTTGCCGAGGAAAAGGAAGAGAAGGCAGGCAGGCATCGCGTTATTAGATACCAGATCTCTGTTCGAGCGTGCTCCCAAGCAAAACGCGCCGCCAGCAGAACGGCGCGGGTTAAGTTCCGGGAAGTGGCGCGAGTTCCGGCTACGCACGGTGTTCAGCTTGCTAGAACGTGTACAGATACGAGTGCTGTGCACTACCCAACCCGGTGACGGTCTCAAGTTGGCCCGCTGACGACAAATGTCAGCCCGCGCGTTCCTGGAGCCCGATTTATACGCTCGAGCAGCCTCAAACGGCTTCGACGGCTATTCTTAAGACACTCGCTACCAAACTCCTGGACAAGATGATACCACATGCTATCTTCACCTGTGCATAACAGCACATCTTGCATTGTTTAAACTTTCTTAGTAAAAATTTGATTGTTATTAGATTATTAGTTTACCACACGCATGCTATCTTTAATTTCTTCAGAACCGATTTCTTTCTGAATCTTGCATCTTTTAAAGTTTCCTAGTAAAAGCTTGGTAAATGTTGTACGATTTATTTTACGGTTTCAGTGCCTAGAACTGTTTTGTCGACCGTCATTCCCGAAAATAGGAGAAAATTTATATCTATTGTTTCACCTATATGTTCTGCAATAACTGTAAATTTAAAAAAGCGAAAAAAACTTTAGTTCGATTTAAATTAAATTAATAACATACACATTTATTTGATTCTGTTTAAAATTTTGATTACGAATCTGACACGATATTGCATAGAACAAGGGGTTAATTTCTTGAAAACCGCATTAACACTGTGACAATCAAATAGCACATGTTGCATTTTTTTGCAGTAGGAAATGAGTATATCCAGATATTTTTAGGATATCATAAAATTAAACGTTAATCATCTTTGTAAAATGAATGAGTTGGACGTGGGTCAGCTTATTTTTTCTCTGGATTCACCAGAAAAAGTTTTATCAAAATCGACGACCCCACCACTGTGACCTCTCCTTGTGATACCCAGCCAAAGGAAAATAAGAGTTAAATATTAATTTTTCTTATAATACGATCGCTTAAAGTTCACGTGGATCTAAATAGAATAATATATAGCTTTGATTTTAAAGGTGGTTCGGTACCTACTGTAAGTAGGTCACGTTGAAAATTACGCTGAAATAGGCTGAAATTAGGTTATAACTATCAAGTGAGAGTGGAAAGAAGGGGAGAGTGGTACATAGATTTGAAACCCTAGGAGGACCAAATATCATATACTTTACATAGCTTTATTTTGTGGATGATTTTTCGGCAAGGTGTAAATCCATCTCTATATAGATGGCGGTTAAATCTTGTTAAAAGTAACACATAAAATTTATAACATGAGCCTTCATTTGATTTTTCCTGTTAAATTCGTTTTACAAAGAGTTTTTTAACGGGCGCGATAGTTTTGCTGTTAAGAATATACGATCCCATGATTCCTACAATGAACTTCAACTTTGTACTATTCATTACAATGACTACATATTACTGCGATCTTGTGGGATTTTTGGGGGGTGATTATTCGGCATTAAGGTGGTGTTGAAAATATATTTCCTTCATTAGAATTTGCATGATTCCTATGATAAGCTTCAAATTTGCGCTCTTCATTGCAATGACTATACTACTATGACCTTGTGGGATTTTTGGGGAGTGACGATTCGACAGTAAGGTGGTTTTAAGTATATATTTTCTTCGTTAGGATTCGCGTGATTCCTACGATAAGCCTTGTTAGTAAAAATACATTTTCTTCTAACACGTTTTCGACGAGCCTGTACCCAGATCGTGAAAAAGAAATTGCGGAGAAGGCGGAGAGGATGTTAGTACCAAGCAGCGCATATTTGAATGGACCGGAAAGTAGGATTTCCATTTAAGCGAAAACCTACGTGGCCGTGTTAATCCATCGAAATGCGAAAGAAAAACTGCTGTGGATCAAGTAAACTGTAGGACTCGCCGAAATCCGCAAAGGCCAGTTGAACGTCTTTCTTGAGAACTTAACGGAGCAGTGAAGTGTAACCACGCGAGAGAAGGGAAAAATTTGCTCGAAAATTCCCATCTGCCGATTCCTCTTGATTTACTAAGTTTACCCAAACGAAGGGTGTGGAGAAAGAAGGGCGATGGTAGGAGGGTATGAGAGAGAGAGAGAGAGAGAGAGAGAGAGAGAGAGAAGAAAAGAGAAGAAAAGGAGGTCGAAAAGAACAAATGGAATAGAGGAAGAAATCTTTCTCCGATTAGGTAGCCGGTGGAACGCTGGATGAATTCGCCTCTGAAACGGCAATTAAGCCAGCCATGCATTTTCTGGAGCGCTCGGCCGGCGAATTTCAACTGCGCCTTCCCCGAAAGCAACCTGGCCACGCTAGTGACGCTCTCTCGGACGAGGAGAAGGAAGGAATTCCTGCAACGTAAGTGGAGACAAGGAATCCGATCGAAGGAGTGCGTCTCCGTGGCGCCGTTGCGTCTCTGCGTAGTCGAGACGGCAGTCTGGGAACGTGCCGTTCCAGGGCGTCCGTTTACTTAGCGGGAAAGAAAAAAACGAGGAAGATGGAAGGATAGATGGAACAGATAGATTGCGGGGAGAGAGGAGCGGTCTTACGAAAATGTGACTGCGCTCCGTGGGACCGAGATTATCTCCGACGTCGCGTCGTAGTCCCGCTGCGTATTGCTCCGCCCGAAAATAATGTCGCGGAAGAATCAGATCGTGACGGGGATACTCCCGGTACTTCGGTACGTATTGCGGGAATTCCGATTCTTTTTCACTATCAGAATTTCACTTATTTTTCCTTTTTCATGGAAGACATTGATCATTCTTGCAGGATTCTTGCAGGATCTTTTAGTCATAGAGTAAGTACACCTTTCGTGATAATACTACAAGACATTACCCTAGTAGCATTTATGGTTGGCCAACGGTTGCTAACGGTTGGGAGTTGGTTAGAATATGATTGGTGGTTTTGTCTACAAATCCCCAACATCCCTACAACAATACTTTATGACACTTTGCCAACGAATATCCAATGTTGGGTCCACAATTATAACGTTTTATTATTATTAATGTTTTCTATATCGTAAACATAAATTATTGCAATACTTTTGATTTATATACGAAGGGAATACATTAATTTTATTTTCAAATGTAAAGTAATACTAGGCACTTAATATTATTTTCATTAATTTCTAAAAAGTTTGTTATATGTCCGATAACCGGCTGGCGCACACTAACCAACCAGTTAGGTAACTTTACCTTATGCGTTAAAGTTTTGCTTGGGAAGACTTTCTTCAGTTTCATATTGTAATTAATAGACAGGGGATTTTTATGGAAAATGAAAATTGTTTGTACAGCAGCCAAACAGAATTTCTTTTCAATAAGCTGGAACTTATATTCCAGCTCTTAATTACATAAAATCTGCCGTCTCGTATATTAATTTATATTCCTAAGAATTACAAAGCTAGATAAGAGTAGGTAATAATTAGATTGCGGATTTTTATGCACGATAAACATTTTCTTCGTCGATTTGCCTGCTTTACAAAATTGTACAGAGTCGAAAATAATGTATTCACACTCTCAAATGTTTGTAATCTCTTCATTGTTTCAAATTTCACCCTCTTGGTTCTTCTATAAATGCATAAAAACCAAAGTCTACTAATAGATAGACTACGGATCTGTCTATCGATTAAGAAGGGTACCTTTTTTGGGGAGGAAAATTGTAATTCCAATTTCGGCCGGCATCCCCGGTGTGCCAGTGGTATTTCGCGGCGCACGGAAATTCCATATTTCCATGCATCGGTGACGTTTATAAACAATTGCCAAAACCTATTACGACATTCTGACAGGTTTGTCGGGACAGAACGCGTCTGAAAATGGAAAAAGACGCGGCGCGGTGGTTACACATCTGTCGTGGGCTGACGCGTGTGATAGACTCGCGGAAAAGGTAAAAACAACAACGGCACCGGACCAGACAGGACGATGAAGTCGCGGGGATGCAAAGGCGGTCGTGTGCAAGCCGCTGCTGCTAGCGAGTGCAAGCGAGTGCAAGCGGGTGCAAACGGCTGCAAGCACTGGCGTGCGCGCGCGAGAGAGAGAGAGAGAGAGAGAGCACGCTATACGTGTGTCTCGGGCAACCCCACGCCAGACGCTGTAAATTTTATCGGCTGGATAAGAGGGAACTTGCGGAGAATGCTCGTAAAGATACTTTACTGTATATTTACATCCCGACATAATACGTTACGTGAGTTAATACCGTCGGTTAAGTGAATCGAAAGGCGGTTCGATTGCATTCTCAGTGGCGGCCTTCGATCGACGGCGTAAAAAAGGAATTATCGATCTCGTATATCCACGATTCGGGTCTCGCGAAATGCTCGTTCTCGCGACAACACTCCCTTACTTTTACTGCGTTCAACCCTTTCGACGTTCGCGTCGAATGAAAATATCCCTGTTTTCTAGTTAATGGCTAGTACTCATAGTGCTCGAGTGCCAAAATTACCTGGACAAAATTCATTTGCAAAATTAACGCAAACTAACTGATTAGAAATTGATTAAAACAGTGTTACAAGATTATTAATCTATTAAATTTGTTAAGAAGGAAAAATAATTGCATCAGTAAACTTGTAATAGTTATAGCATTTTATTTCTGATGTCAATATAGTTTATTGTATGCTGTCAATTCAATTTTATGTGTCCGTTATTACAAATTTATCTATACTCAAATGATTATAGTTTCTATCTTATCTTAGCATGGAACTCAATTGCGATAACATTTTGTATAATGCATACTTGTGTATGTTTCTATACAATAACATATGTATATTGTTACTATAATATATTATATGAAAAATATATACATATATCTATACTAGTCACGTTTAATACTCAATAGTTCTAGTGTTAACAGCTTTGTCGATTTTTCGTCGATATTAAATAAATTTACATTTATACCACATGCTAGACAGCTCTTAAATAAATTTACATTTATAACACATGGGAGACAGCTTGAGAATTTCAGATACAACAATGTTTAACTTATTAAATCCCCGTCGAAAATTGTAATTATTCACGCAAAGATGGATACGTAATATTATTATTGGGTAGAAAATTTCATGAGCTCACTCGCGTCGAAAAATCAATGTCGCGAGTGTGATTGCTCGCTGCACACAATTAACCGAACTCAGAAATAAAAAATAAATCGCTTAGACATGCGCGAATATTGAAATCTAACTCCATTGACCCGCGACACGTCACTTTTACGTTTTATTTGATTTCACCCGCATAATGAAACGAACGGGCCACTCGAGCTGCATTTACTCTAACCCATTTAACTCACTCTTTCATTCCCCCAAAGATATCATACCATACAATTCAGGACAGTCACCTTATCTCGGTATAAAGTAGTTCAACCGGATGGAAACCATAAAAATTGGATGATCGCTTCCTCGGATATGATTTCTTAAATATTCAGTCGTTTTTTAATCATCTACAGCGGTGTCACTAAACAGAATTCAGGTCGCGTTCCAAATGGAGAAGCTACAATATTTGGTTGATGCAATAACGATTGCTGTCGCGATATTTTCATCTCATTACTAGATTGCGGGTTTTATGTGTTTATAACGAAAACTATATATACTTGATATATTTTTTAGTTATAAACTTATAAATTTTGATATAATGTTATAATATAAACTTGATACATTTTTTAGTTATAAACTTTGATATAATGTTCTAAACACGACTTATAGAAATTAGTGTAAAAGGAAATGCATCGTTATTTAACTACTGTTTCGGACTGGAACAATTTTTATTTTGCACAAAGATCCGCAGTCTGCTCGTTACATTCACGTAGTACACCAATGAAAAGTGTGGAGCTGCATCTATCGATTTCTGCTCTGTCTTTTGTCGCAACTTATCATTGGGTCAGTGTCGCCAAATGAGGGGAGGGAACACGAGTCGAGGAGGAAGAGTTACCCTCTTTCTGTCAGTACCCGACACATGCACGACGGAGACGGAACACGTCACGTGACTGGTCCACGGCGGAACCGTGGGGAACAATATCGTAGAAGGGGAAGGTACAGTGGAGACAGAAGTCATGATTTGGCGGCACTGCATTGTGTTGAAACTGCTCGCATTGTTAACAATGGGCCAGGGGACTGTTAATAAGCATACAACTGAACAACTGATTTAAAAAATTCCGAGATATCAACGTCTCGAAGATGAAGAGGCTCGCGGACGTCCTTCTGCAATTGATAATGATGAACCAAGGGCTATTCCCGGGGCAGGTCCTCGAAAAATATTTCAAGAGGTTAGAGAAGAACTAAAAGCTGTTCGTACAGCAGTTATTCGACGTTCAGTTGAAATTGGCAAATAAAGCAAAATATATAGATTTATAACAGTAATAAACGAAATTATAGTAGCATTAATTTACAACGTTATAATAATAATCGTATTCGCATAAGAAAAGTATGATATTGAAAATTATAGCGGTATTTATCTTCACGTTCTTCTGCGTACTAGTAATAACGCTAATCAAATGACAAAATTAGGAACAACATGAAAATTCAAAGTAGAATTCTTGAAGAATAAAAATATCAACGTGTCGAAGTTTTGAATGAAATTAAAAGAATTTCACAGGGGAGACATTTGAATAATGTTTTAAATTATATATTTTACAATTACAGCATTTTTCATGTTTCATAACACGACTTAATTATTTAATATGGTACTTATGTTCGTACCGATAGGATAAACAACTTTCATTTGACATCATTGAACCAGTATAGCATTTACTAGAAGTGAGAATAGGTAGCTCAGAAATGTTTTTACGAAGATATAGTAAATGAATTCTTCTACGTACTCAAAAGAAGCTCATGTTCGGTGCAGTATGAAAAAAAATAACTTCGTTGAAACTCGTTGCGCGGAGACGTTTTCTCTGTATCGAGCGAATTGGAAGGTTTTCTTCGGCAAACGAGTTTCCGGTAGCGTTAAAAAAAATAATTTTCCGCGGCGCTGAAAATGGCGGGCGGATAGATACGTAGCCGGGAAGAGAAGAGAAGCTCCGCGTCTGGACGGTCACGGATTATTTTACATTACGTTTCCCCGGGAGCGTTCGATTATAAATATATCGGTCTACACGTTGACCGCGCGCGCCGGTGGTCTGATCACCGATGCTGAACGGAAATACAATTATCGGCGAGATAAAACGGGGCGAAACGGTGACAGGGCTGGAAATCGGATGGCTGAAATATGCAACGCGGCCCGAGGTAATGGAAGAAGCGGTGGATGGGGCGCGCGCGGACGCGGAGAATGCAGAAATCGGAATGTACCCCGCGGGATAGTCGACGATGGAACGGATCGTCTCTCGCTATTTAATTACGTATTTCGCGAAGTTACGTGAACGCCGACGCTGACGTACTCGCCCGCTCGACCCTCGATCCGCTGCCACTCTTCGGCATCGACCGGTGTTTGTTCCTATGAATCTTTCAGCCACGGCTACTTCCAAAATTCATCCCGTCGCACGGTCGCCCGAAATCGTAAAAAACCCGGGTTATATTCTAATTTTCAACTCCTTTCAAAATTTATGAAGTTTTAGTTGCAGGTTGATAAATGTACAATGGATCCAAAATACTATGGGATTGTTGTGAAGGTAGAGAGACACGTTTTGGTTTTTAGCTATAAAATTTCGTAGAATGAAAATTACAAATTTAAAATATAACGATAGCGTTAACAGATAATAAGTTATAACCAATTTTCCGAAGAAAATGTTGTCGACTAAAAAATTGTTTTGTATAAGTTAGGGCACCAAAAAGCTCTGGAAAATAGGTGTGTAAATGTAGTCAGAACGCTTTATATTCAATATTTACTATATATTCATATCACCATAAGTGCACAATTTTTGGCACATTCAAGCAACATTAAATTTCGGACAAGTTAGATGTATGTTTAAGCAATCAGGCTTTAAAAATTTTCAGTTGAAGACGAATCAATAAGAAACACGCAATCAATCTATTTAGGACATAATGTAGCCTTTGTGCTTGGCAAAGCTACACTATACACGATTTGTACTTTATAACTGTGTTTCCAGTGCGTTAATACGGAAAAAGCACTGTCCCAACTTAGACTCGTTTTAATTTCAGAATCTTTAACACGTCTATTTTCGAGGAGCACGCGAGAGTAAATTTTTCCACGCGTTTTTAAATGGAGAGGCCAAGAATCGCATGTCCGGCTGCCAGTCGTCTTTTCAGATGTCCCAGAGTTTATACGCGCAATAGATTTTTACGGAGGGTAAAAATGACCTGGGAACCGAGTGCGGCATTGTGGCTCGTGCGTTCACAGTGGCGGGATTAAAGCATTATCTTGAGACCGCGACACCTGGCCTCGATTAGCTCGATTTTGCTGCTCGTTGGCACGTTGCTCGTCCCGGAATCGCTGGTGCACATGTGAGGACGCGTTCGAACGAAAAAAGCACAAATGCGGGGTGTAGAATATGCCGTGATGCGAAGGGGGGAAAGAACGATTCAGCGAGTGCAGCGTGTGCACGGGATAGCACGATGTGAATCACGCAATTCGACCGACCCGTAACTCCCCCTTCGTTCAAGATGGCTAAAAATGTCGGATCGGTGGGAAATTAATGGCTACGCGGAGGGTTGCGATTGCTATTCCTTTAATTTCGAAATATACCGCCCGCTTAATTGCTTCTACACCGTGATACGTACGTGATTCGTGCATTTGTCAGAAAACAAGTTTCGCAGGGTCAAAAAAATAATGAAATTCTACCGAAGCCAATATTGAATCCATATTCACGTTAGTGTGAATAGATTGCAAACTTTAGGTAGGAGGAGTAGGAGAACGATAAAAACGTCATATATTCTTCCACGGCAGGAATACAAATGTTCTTCGTCTCCTAAGAATGCACGAACAACAAAGAAGTTGGAGTCACTCCGATCGTAAAAGAACTCGTACAAGGTGTGAAACGTTCGCGCGTTCGAATATAGACCAGCAACGGAATCGTTAGTTGCTCGCCTCCGAAGAATCCGTAATTCCTTGAATCTCGGTATGAATCAAGTTCCATCGAATGTGTCCAGTGCACGTAGGAAGCATAAAAAAGCTCGGATTGCCGGGTCTTGGTCGAGCCCGTCAAGCAGTCAAACCAGGTATAAGGAAGTTTCATCCTCGATTTAATTCGTCGGACAGGAATAACGTTTCCGGCGTGGTCGGCCAGAAGCGCGCTGAACGGAGAGAGCGCTTTCCAATCAATTGCTCGAATCGGGTCTATTAAATCACTGACCATTTTCCGGGATCAGGGTCGCAGTTCCTTCGCCGTCCAATCATCAATTCCGTACGAAAAATACCTTCGACGGTGGTTCCAGAATGAAGCTATCAATTTTCCATTCGCGGCGGCCGATGTGTCCCAAATAAAAAGATCGGGGAAAGGGGCGTAAGGGGCCGGACACCCACGCCCAGATGCGCGCACGCAGAGAGGAGACCCACACGTACGGGGCGAAGAACTAGAAATTATAAAAAAAAGAAAAACTGCGGGTGGGTGGGAGGGAGCGGAAAAGGGCCGCGCGCGTCTAAAGGGAGAGGAAATTAATTGCAGCTCGGTCAATTTGGCATTCGTGATTCGCGGCGGAGCAAAGCCACGAATCCTCCGCTCGGTTCGGGCTCTGGCTTCTGAAAATGCGGCCTCGAAAGCGGGCGAGCGTGGCCGGGCCGCGCGCGCGACGAGGGAGAGAGATATCGGACGGACCACAGCATTCCCGAAAAGCATTTGGCGACGTTGGAGAGAGAGGCGGCTCGATATTCGGGGTGCGGTTCCTAGGTCCGTAGGTCCTGGGTTTGCGTGAGCGAGGGAGCAAGGGAGCGGGAGTCAAGGCGGAAAAGGGACGGACGTCGAAAATGGAAGGAGGAAAGAGGGACGCGTGTGTGCGTGCGATTCCCTACGCGCGCGCGCGCGCGCGAGCGAGCAAGCGAGCGTGCACTCCGTTGCAAGCTCAACGTGCAAGCTCTACGTGCGTGCTGGCGAGCGTGTGTGCGCGCATAACTCCGCACGTACGAGCACGTGTTTAGGGGGTGGAAGTTGGGGGATGAGTTTGCCGTGTATGTGTGTGTTCGTATGGCTGCGTGTGTCGTAACTGGTGGAAGAGGGTCGAAGAGGCGACGAGGCACGACGGAGAGGTTGAAAGAGGGAGAAAGAGAGGGGGCGGTAGGGGGGAGAGTAAGAGAGAGGGAGAGAGAGCGAGTCGGAGGACGAGGGGACGCAGAGTGGGTGAGGTTGGTGAGTCGGTGGGTGGTGAGGCGGATTGCACGCGTTGTGCAGTGCGGTTAACGGCGTGTGCGTTGCGCCGACGGCCAACGACGCTGCTTTTCGAAAAGGGAAGAGCGAACGAGGAGCAGGAGGAGGTGGATGAGGCGGAGGTGGAGAAGGTGGTGGCGACCAGGCGGAGGGGCTGCTCAGGGCAGGGTAGGGGGCGGGCGGGTTAGCAGCTCCGACGGTAGCTAGCAGAAGCATCAGCATCAGCGTCAGCAGCACGAGTGAAAGCACAGAGGACGAAACTGGGCAGAAAGGGAGACGGAGAATGAGTAAGATAGGTAGGAAGAGAGTAGCCGAAGCGAAGAGTATAGAGAAGGAAGGAAGGAAGGAAGGAAGGACGCGGGCGTCTCGGCGTTCTGGCAGACGAACGCATCGATCCCAGGCGGGTCAAGCACGGAATCTGTCTCCCTCTCTCTCTTTCTATCCTGCTACTTCTATGCCTTTCCTCCTTTCTCTCTCTCTTTCTCTTGCCCCTTCTGAGCCCTCCCCATCAGTCTCCACCTCAACCCCTTTTCCGCTCTTCTCGCCACCAAACTCCACCACCCAACCACCCCAACCGCCCAACCACCCTATACTACCACCTCATACTCCTCTTCCTCCTCTTCCTATGCCACCCTTTGCCTTCCATCTCCTCCGCCTCGCCCCCCTCATCCACCTACTCCACCACCTCCTCCTCCTTCTCCTCCTCATCCTCAGACCGCCCTTCTCACCGTTACTGCGCGCTCGCCCCCGCCAGACAAAGACAAATTACGCTGCATTTTCAGAGACCCAAACAGCCCCACCGTCCTCCACCCTCTTTCTACCTGCCTCCTTCTCTGCCATCCTCGATCCTCGTCTTCCTCCTTTCTCGGAACGTACCTTCCTACCACCCTCTCGCGCCACTTTCGTCCCTGCCCAGACCATCCCGACCGCCACCCTCGCCGGTCTCCGAGACTCTCCGCTATGTAGGGCATCAAACGGGTGCTCAACCCTTACGCACTCTAAAGGCGTCTTGCCTATCAACTCCGACGTGTTTCCTTTCCTTTCAATGCTTCTGACGCCAACGCTGCTGCTGGCCCCGTTGATGCGTCTCGCGATACCGGATACGGCCGCGCTTTGAGAGGTCATCACGTTTAATGACTCGGATCGAGTGGTTTGTTGACGGGTGCCCCGGATAATTGGCGCGACGCGCTTCCTCAGCGCGTTTCGATGAATTCCGCGCTGATATTTTTCCTACGAGCTGCTGTCGATTCTTTGGTTCGATTGTTACGAAAGAAACGGTGAAAGTATTCATTCGAATAAGGCGTGTCATTAGATCTGGTCAGTTCAACACACGAGACGGTCTATCTAACGATAATTTCCCTTAATTTCATCACGCACTTTTTTCAAGATCGGGTTCCTTGATGTTTTTGTTATTTTTCTTGTGATTCGCAAGATCAAGATCAATCCTTCCACCTGATCTCCAATACATCAATGATCTTAAACTCTCGAAAAATATGGCTTTGAAAAACATTTCTTCAGAAGATCATATTTTTTGCTAAAAAACAAGTGAATTATTCGAAGTGATTCAGTTATATACATTGTTTGTCCTGTACTCGAATAGCATCGAAAACTTTAAAAACCTTAGCTTGAATTTCTCTGCAACTCATTTTTCATCGTCGCCACATTTTTTTCAAATTTAGACACATTGTTCTAACTCATTTATTTAGCTTTAGTTTTAATTATTTGTTTATTAATCTTATACCAGCTCAGATTCGTTAAAAGCAAAAACAACTTCAGTTTTTGTTTTGGGTTTATCACAAAAAGGAGACTTTGAAAGAAAGCGAGAAGGCAAAGAATACTCTCTTTAAAATGAACATAGGCAGAGTACTTTAAAGATTTCTTGCCATGAAGTTACAGATGATCGAATCTTGACAATTACACGTATAGAATTTAGTGGTGGTTTAGTAATTCTTTGACTGTCGGTCATGTAAGGACGACACAGTCTTTTTTATCAAATTTGAAAATCATCTTGTGTACCACAATCTGTTAAAGAAACCTTCTATTAGAATCCATGAAATGTAAGAAAGCCACCGAAGTCACTGTTAGAATCAATTTTATCTTCTCCACTGAAGAGTGTCACTAGAACGCTCATAGGCCGAGAAACTTTCCATCGTGAATTATTCAAATGAGATCAAGTTTGATAAAATTTGTAGCTCAATTCTAATGTCGGTTTCATTAATTGCTCTGATATCGTCTAATGTTGTTGGGTCTGTGACTGAATAGCCAACGAGTTAAATAATTGTTTGATGTTTTTTGTGGTTTACAAGCAAATTGATGTGGCAGTCAACCTGTTAATCTTGAGCAGTATATTTACTGTTAACAATACGGAAAGGGCTGCTTGGTCAATAACCGATTTCGACGTTCTTTTTTAAGTATTGCTGACCTCGATATGATTAAAGGGAAAAGCACTTTTGCAGAGAATTTAATGTCGCGGGTCGTCCTCTTCGGTGATACCGTGACGACAGTATCAATATTGGTGGTTCGAGCAGCTGCTCAACCCCTACGCGTTCTCAGAGCATCTTGCTCGCGAAGGAGTCCTTCTTAGGTCAGTGGAATTGCCGATAATGCAGGGTAGTTGTACCACGACGTCAATAGGGGATGAGAGCTCTCTAAGAGCATCTTGTCCAGGAGCAACGGTGCGGGGTCGCTTTCTCCTTAGGGCATCGGTACTCACGATCATACAAGAATATATTAAGTCGACGTCGCCTGATGAAGCTTTGAATGTCCCGTTGCGAAAAACAATTGCAATTTAACAATAACAAGAGTTTGTAACTCGAAGATTATCCTAAATCTACTACCTTTCAATCGTGATTACATCATATTTTGAAAATTAAATGTTCATATCCATCAACTATGACAACACACTGTCGTCAATATAATTCTCACGGATTTTATATATTTTATTTATGTTCTGTCACCCTTACCAATACTTAGAATAACAATATACCAACCATTTGAAGAGTGCTTTGAGACACTTTATTTTCTATTGCAGCTGACCTTGCGGGACTTTGAATGACCTTCATAATAGGTCATTGTATTCGTCTTGAAACACATTATCAGAATGTAAATAAAAAACAATACCGTTCCATTAAAAAAACAGAATTGACCTTCAATCTCCTTGATGTCTTCACCTATAAAAAATTAATGACATCAGATTACGAGCGTCTCGAGATATCAAGTAAATTTGGTCTAATGCATTTTTTTTTATCTTCAAAAACAAGAGAGTTATTCGGGTGACCTGTTTTAGGTGCTCCAACCTGTATATTTTATTTTACAATTATTGTAAAGGGGTTAACAAGAAAGTAATTTCGGTATTTTCAGGTGTAATGGAGCTCAATTTTTTTTTACTCAAGCAATTACATTTAACGAGTAATATATTTTCCCTTTTGTTCGATGATCTTTTGTCAGAAAGAATAAATAAGAAAATATTATATTGATTGAAGTTCATCGCTTTAAAATACCGGAGTTACTTTCTGGTCAACTTTTAATAGTTACGAATGATGGTTACTTGACATTAACACTGAATCCACTACCAACAATCGACTGACTGATTTCATATATTCTGCTTCGCAATTATTGAAATTATAAAAAGCATTCCTTGGGTACACATGCTAGTCACTGTTAGTGTTCGGTAAGTTGAATATTAAAAGACGGAGCGTCGCGATGTATGGCAGTTTTTAATGTGACTAACTTAAAAGTTCCGCGTAAACGGAATTTGGCGAACAACGTTTGCGACATTTTCGAAGTTGCTAATCTTGTTGCGCATCATTATATACGTCACATCCACGCAACACGTCTAGACGGCCTAAGGCTACTCTGTTTCAGTATCGCGCTTCAGTCCCTTCCCATTCTCGTTCTAATCGCATTGTCACCCGGCGCAAACAAGGTTATGGTATTAGCAGCGATATGTTTACGGGAAAATGTTTGCCGACTCAGGCAACGCGGTTAATAATTTTAGAAAACGCGCCGCGTACTAGTGCGTGCCGGCGTTCCTATACTCACACGTCGAGCGTACTCAAGAGATTATGTCAAGCATTGGAAGCATATTTTAATTAACTTTGCCGGCGCATACTTGAATATACAAAATTAACTCTCCGCGATTCAAAGCGGTTTCGAACTCTTAATTTATTATGAAACCAGTAGAAAAGTCCACGGAATTTCGTTGCGTTCCGAGATTTTCATTCAGTGTTACATTCATGACATAGAATAATAAGCGAGATTGTTTTTTTATTCGAGAAATTGTTAACGAAAGATTACACACCTTACAAACGCCTTCACAAAAGATTTTAATCTTCCAATCGAGCGACTTTTCAATCATAAACGTTTAGGAAGACACGAGGTCTGACAAATCAAATTGACGTAACCAAAACATTACTGCAATCAACGTAAATGATATGTCGTGTATGCCAATGTGGATATTATGACACAATAAACTGAAAGAATCAGTTGAAGTATAATGTTAACACTTGCTTTACAGTTACAGTGATCAAAAACAGAAATGTCGTAGAAGAGAAGAGAAAATTTATATTTTTTGTATGGCAACATTTATTTAAATGCTTAAATACTGATTATAAACGAATCAAATTGTATTTCATCTAAAAAGAAACACGTACCATTCATATTTATTAGACTTTGTTAAAATCTTCATCGTGAGTTATCAAAATACATATATTCTTTTCAAAACATCGTTTTAACGTATTCAGGTTTTAACGAAATAATAATTAATCTTTTTAACCATTTGAATAAGCTACGAATAATACATTTACGTTCTTAAATACTTTTAACTTTATATTTTTAATGTTCGGTATCAATGCATAAATTCAATGCATAAACTCTACAATTTGATATTAAGACACATCTTTGAAAAATGTCACCCACACAAGCAATTCATATTGAAATGTCAAGCAAAAATACAAAGCAATGCATTTTCACTAGCTTCTGAATGACATAAAAAAGATACGTATTGTTGTCCCACTTCGTATGGTGTAGTAAGTTAATAAAGTTATTTGTTGATTCCATGTCAGCATATAATATGACCGATGATTTAAAAAGTGTTCAGAAGTAGGGCGTAATTTGAATATTTTCCGTACTGTTGTGTAAACCCAAACACACTATAAGCATTTTTTATTTGTACTATCATTAAATTAGTTGTCCGTAAATATGTAAAATAAGCGTAATCTTTTATGGAGGTTTAGGTTTAATAACAGACTGGAGGTTGTATCTCGCGCTGTTTACACACTTCACCCTCTTTCCGTGTTGCTATTTATTACGTCTGCCGACAAGTTCTGTCCAGTTTCAGAACCATGTTTGACAGAAATTACGTTTATCAGTTTATTACAGGATGTAGAACCACAATTTTCTCAGTGGAAAAGGTGGAATAATATAGCCATTATCGTTCTGCTATTTTCTGTAGCTTAAAGTGAATCACAATTATTCAATTTAATTTTCACAAGACATTTATTGCATCTTAAATATCCGCATCTATTTTATAATTTATTGTACACATAATAGACTACATATCAGATATTGCAAATTTTTTTATATGCAGAAATATTTGCTATTTTCAAACGATGTAAACAGTTGCTTAATTTAAAGAATGAAAATGGCACATTAAATAATATGAAAGATTCTAGGAAATGTCTGGTTGCGCACACGTAAGAAACGTAGAGAAAAGGGAAATCTTAGGGATGTGGGGTGGATGATTAATCCCGACGATTCGGTAAGTTACTTGGCCAGTGGCGGTAATATCAAGGCAGTCACTTGAAACCTAATTCCAGCTCGCCGGGGGTACCAGGCATCCACGGGCCCGGAATCCCCAAACAGCTCGGGTAGTGGTCGCATTTGGCGCGATTCGGATCGCAGGACGCGACCCGACCGGTCGAAAACATTAAGATTTTTCGGAATTGGCCTAGATTGGGTAACGCCGCGGGAGATCGCAGCGGACAGTGGGTGGTACGGGGGTTGCGAAGGGGACTGTGGGTTTGCGGGAGTTTTCGGGGTGAGGAGGGGGAGTGGGATAACAGGACGTGCGACAGACGAAGTTCTGAGTGCGTGTAAGTGTGTCTGCACTGGTTGAGAAGGTTGTAGCAGGGCGGTTTGGGGGCCGAAGGACGGAGGCAAGGGAACGAGAAGCAGTAGGTGGAGGAAGAGTACGGCGGTAGGTAGCAGTGGGTGGCAAGCCGAGGGTGGTAAAGGAGCTGGAGGATGAGAAGTAGGAAGAGACGGAGGAGGAAGCGGAGCAGGAGGAGAAGGAGGAGGAGGAGGAGGGCGGTTGGTTGAGACGCGGAGATGCAGGCGAAGGAGAGAGAGTCTGTTGGGTTGGGTTGGTTTGCACCAGCACCGACATGGCTCCAAGTGAAGGAGAGGATGGGGTAGGATGGCCGGGCCTCTGCTCGCTCGATAGAGGCGCGTCCCGTCGTCCCATGATTGGAAACCAAATCGCCGCACATCCAACCCCCTCTTTCCGTCCTCGAACCCATCCCCTGCCTCAACGATTCTCTTCTACCCCCGAGGATTCCCTGGCCACCGACTATCCACCCTTACTCTCAGTCCTTGCAACCCTATCCAGAGCTTACTCCCTGTAACTCTCTCTTTCTCTTTGCTTCGTCTCCTATTCCGTAACCTATCTCTCTCTCTCCCTCTCTCTTTTCCTCTCGGCACGTCCCTTCGCCGTCCTCCTCTTTTCTCCGTTTCCTGCGGCCCGATCTTCCTCGTCCATCCTTTCTATCATTCCATCCCTATTCCCCGTTCGTTCTGCACAGACCAACTTCACCTTGGCTCTCCGAGTACCTTCGCATCCACGTCCACCTCCTAGCCGCCTCCTAGCTCACCCTCTAGGGACGCTAATGTCGAGCTAAGTCCTTAAAACCCCTCAGCCGGAGGCCGGCGAGCCCGCAGACCGGAATGGCCTCCATAAGTAACCGGGTTTACACACCCCAAGACCCTATTTCTCACCGTGGAAAAACTGCAGTCAGCTCCGTTGCGAACGTACCCTAGCCTCTTCTACCCCCCACCCCCAACCCTCGCTCTGATACTCCAGCCGACCTGGCCCCCAGGATCGCCGATGCCGGATTGCAGATTCCAACGGCGGGCCATGGTATCGACGGTTCCCAAGAGCGGCCCGACGCTCTGAAAGAAGATTAGGAAGATGAGCGCGGTGAAAAACGTTGCCGCCGGTTTCACGGTAAGTGCTCCACGCCGAGGAGAACCAGTTTTCGGCAGGGTGCAGCCGAAAACCCACTGGAAATCGTACGCTGATCTCGACAGATGATTTCGCCGCGCCATTCCGCTTTCATTCCCTCGATGGCTGCTTCGATCTGTTAGATAGCAATACACTCGAACATCTTATAACACGGCACTGTGGCAACACGGTTTCGATACTGTGCAAAAGTTGCTACAACCCTTCTATAACGCGATATGCTTGTGTAACACGGTTTCCATGCAACACGATTTAATAGGCGGACAATATGTTGTCCCTTTATTACTTACTTTTGCTTTTTGTAATTTAAGCTTCGCTGAACGATCTCGATACTACACGAAGCGAATTATCCACTGATGTTTTGTAAAACTATTAACATTTTCTTCAAAGATCTGCATCATGTGTCAAAGACATAAATATTAAAGAAAAAAAACATGTATGTAATGTGGTTACGATTTAATTGTCAATGTTGTTTTAAGTCTATCATTGATTGTTTAAATGTCAGAGTAATGTCAGGTCTATAATATAGTTTTACTAATTAATTTTCTAGGACACTGCTAGCACAATATATCTCTTCCATCGCAACTTCAACGTAAACGTACTCTGTGAGCATTCGCTATTGTAACTTACCGGACACTGTAATTTTCGAACTTTGCGGGACCATAATCAGTAGACTACGGAAGTTTATGCAAACTTACATCTTTACGGATAAATTTCAAAGTGAAAAGCTTTTAGCAAATCAAAAGCAAGACGAAGCTTTATTAATTTCTATTAAATTCTGCATTCTATTATTGTTGCGCGGTTTTTATATAATAAAAATGCATAGAGATCCGTTAATAATCGAATTAACTAGGACTGAATTATAACGTGTTCGTTTATTTATTTGGTATCATATTTTATTGATAAGCATTGTTGAAAAAAGCAAGACAATTCTATCGTGATATTGCAAGGACAGATAATTTATCTTTAAATCATTGCATCATTTGGAATTTGTTTAAAATACTTCTTCATTGAATCATTAAGTAATTCATTAGTCCATATGATTGTTCGTTGTATTATTTCAAATTAAATGTGGTCAAAAATCATTTGCATTAATTGCAAAAACCATTATTCTTCCTGTTATAATTTTAATAAGCTGAACCTAGTTTGTTGGTGTTTGGAAATTCTTTTAATTCGTCATCTGTTTTAAGTTACACCTACTCAGATTAGCATAAATGAACTTTATCCACAGTCTACTGATTAAAGACAATCTTTCTAGAATGAAAATATTTGGTTAGGAGATGAGAGGATCGTGGATTCGCGTACTGAAACTATGACTGTGCCGCGCGGAGGATTTGGAACGGTATCGAGGGTGCAAGTACTACTGTCCTACCTCGCCGTGAAACTTTCCTTTAGTGAGGCTGCTACTTTCACTTTTGCTCGTAATGTTTATGCAGAACACCGAAGAAACTTTCTTGAGGTGCAAGTGTACCGGTAACTGCAGCGGCCGATGCAGTACGCGCGGGGGATGAAGTAGTAGCGCGAGGGCGCGTCGTGAGTATACATATAGTGGAGGAAAGTTTGAATCGAATATCCGCGGAGGAGATATTAAATGGATAACTTCGACGGTGCTGTCTTCACTTTTAAAGCTCAAGGTTGCCCGCACGTATTACCGAATCAATTATTTATAACAATCGATTCGCCGTGAATAATTCACGATTGAAATTCCACAGAGAAATTCATCTATACTCGATAGAGACGCGACATGTTGAGCGCTTTGTTCAAATAGAATTTTATTCAAACAGGAATAAGGAATAAATAAATTATTCCACTCGATTGTTTGTTATTCGCTGTTCATTCGTTAGGTTCCTTATTCGTTGTCTGTCGTTCATCGTTTTCTATTTGCGGCTACATCTGAGCTAATGCAGTCTGAATTTTTATGCAAAATAAACATTTTCTACATTAACGATAACAGATAAGACACGATAAAAATGTTTTTCTTTCTCTAATAATTTTAATCAGTTGTACACGATATCTATTCTTAATTTCTTTTAATCTTGCTACCGTTTGAAATTTCATTTACTCATTTTTATCGTAACTGCATAAAATCTACAGTCTCATAATAAGGCAGTACTCTAATTAGAAATATATAAAAACCCTTTCCTTATGCCACAATAATGATTGCTTCAAGTCCCATCAAACTTCAAATGATTTTACTAAAAGTAAATTCGAATGAATCTGCTTAATTAATTGTTTTGTATAAATTCTCATAATGCATTTTATGCTTAATATATAGGGACATGAAGTTGAAATTAAACTTTGAAGTCAACACGATCAATTTAGAATTTATTATCTCTTTACGCACTGCATTAGCAATGACCAACAATATAAACGTCATAACGCTTATCATTTAGCACTTAACATTTAAAAGTAACTGGCACATGTTCCCTTATAAAAATGACAAGATTGATTTTGTTTGGACTTTGTGCGGCTCCTATTATAATGCGTGCTCTACTAAACATATTTGTGCAATCAATTCTGTTAAAATTATTTTTATTATTTCAATAATTGTAAAGTAATAAATCTGGAACCAGTCATTTTGACCAGTGCTGGTAGGTTGAATGTTAAAACAATATAGTAAGAGATTATCCGAACCTCTAACATCTCATAATGTCTTGTGATTAATAATCACCGGCAACCAAAATAAATTCCAGATTATTATAGTGGTTACTGGTAACCGAAAAAAATGTCAGTGATTTATATTGGTTAGCAGTGACCAAAAAAACTATTAATTGTAAAATAATAAATCTGGAACCTATCATTTTGACCGGTGGTGGTAGGTTCGGTGTTAATTCAATGACTTGACGCTGATCGATTTGATCGGTAAATTGCCTAATGCAAACGAGGTGAGTAACCGAAAAAGCGGAATCTCAAAACTAATATACCGTATCAGTTAGCGGTTTAATATAGCCGATTCTAAGCAGCCATTAAAATGCTCGGAGACACGTACGAGGCCAGTATTACAGCGCGACCCCATGATCATACCTTTGAATCCGAGGACGAAGAGAGGCAAGCTTCATGTCAGAAAGGGAGATCCCTCGTATTCGTGCGGCAGCGTGAAATGCGGTTCACCTTAAGGGTACCTAGAAGCGATACCAATATGTCCGTCGTCGTTAGTGACGTTACTGGATGAGTAAGCACGGACCGAGAACGCCGGAGAGAGAAAGATAGGGAGACGAAGACAGATAGACAGACAGAGATAGGATAGAGAGAGAGAGAGAGAGAGAGAGAGAGAGAGAGAGAGAGAGAGAGAGTAAGGGAGTAGGGGTGCTGAATGCCCAGAGGCCCGTAGGATATGAGACTCCGTTGGCCGCAGGATCCTCAGCAGGAGCCAGGAACCAACTCGATGGAACGTTCCTCTGCCATCGGCAAAGTGTATTGACGGCTGGAACGACGATCCAGCTCACGCCAAGCGGCTATCCTCTCTCTCTCTCTCTCTCTCCTCCGTTCTCTCGGCCGTGTCATTCGCTCCCTCTATCTCTCTTCCTCTCTCCCTCTCTTGCTCTGTCTTCCTCTCTCCTGAGAGGACAGGAGTGTGTACTCGAGCGTCTTGGAACTTTGGGTGCGTGGTCCATGCTTGTGTCCGGATACGTGGGTGCACACCATCCCAGGACACACGTAGACATTTTCGTTGCAGACGAACAGAAAGGGAGAGAGAGAGAGAGAGAGAGGGAGAGAGAGAGAGAGAGAGAGAGAGAGAGAGAGAGAGAGAGAGAGAGAGGGAGACACGGTTATACACGGAGCAGCACGTACGAAGCGCGACACATCGCCACGCAAACGTGTGCATCCGTCTGGTAGGTCTCACAGGTCGAACCTCTAGGTTCGTGCTGGAATTACGTCACGCTGCGCTGCGGTGGATAGGGCACGGCAAAGTAGAGATAGGACGGGTCAAGACGCTCCTATCGCCTAGGATGGCTTCGAAAGGGTTAAAGCGCTGTCGTGACCTCCTTCAACGTACGTTCGTTCGTTGGTTCGTTCGTTCGACGAACTTACGCGCGCGCTGCTTTCTACTACCGACAAGCTACGGGAGAGAAACTTTGCCCGCGTCCGACCGGAGCGGACTTCGTTTCAACTGACGGCTTTGGGAACGATGATAGCGTGCCGTGGCACCACCATGTTTCCGATAGGAATTTTATACCGCGACGGAGTTGCCAGAATTGAACTGACATAGTTACCGCCGCCGAACCGAGAATTGTATCCTTCGTCTCTCGCTGCTGGATGACGGCGCCGCGCTGCACATTGGGCAACATTGATTCTCTCGTAGATTAAGGGGATAACAGGTGACTACAGAGCACAGTTTTATATGCACAATACAAATTTTGCAGGAATTTTTAATATATTTCAAACGATTTTCGAAAATTAACTCTCTTTCACGAAATATTGATGAGATCCAGCGGCTGTATTTTTATCCGCGACGAATTACAACAATCAACCAATGCCACCGAGTGCCACTAATCCAGGCAGAGAACGATAAAAAAAAAGAATTATACAAAGAGCTTCTACGAAATATTGAATGTTAAATAAAACTGGTAAATTCTTTCCGTACATTTCATTGTTTAAACACATGTAATAATTACATGAATTTATCGACAACATTTTTGTTGTACCAACTGAACTAAAGAAGCAGAAAGAATGTAAAGAAATTTAATTTGTATTATCTACTGGACAAGAATGAATAATTCATATGGTGCCTTATCGTTTTGTGTGTGACTGTGTACTATACATATTCAGTGTTTTACACGTGTTTCAATTACAAAAGTATTCGACGCTGCCGATCACAGTGCCTCAACATTCTGTCATGCAATGATCGTCGTGAAACACTCGGAACCGAGAAAGAAGCTTGTCAATCGTATCGGCGCGGCGGCCGCGTCGTTCCAAGAAAATGGCCAACGATCGATCGCAGCCCGGTTCGTGGCCAGGAACGCGAAGGAGCAGACGTAACGATGCGATTACCATTTCGGCGCAACGAAGCTATCGGGCGATTCCCGCGAATCCCAGCGACGGGAGTTCGTGGTAAAAGGTCACCGCGTGTCAGTGAAACGGAGTTCGCGTTCGTGCCGTTTCCATTAATGGCGACGAACGTGCGCACGGTCACATTAACGAAAAGCCACGCACATACAATCGAAAAACCGTGTACCTGCAAGTATGCAACAGTAAAATGTCGAATAGTTAAACCGGATCGATCGGTAACTATCGACACGTTGCAGCAGAAACACGCTACGCTTCAGAAAAATGCCCCGGAGTCATATAGCTAGATTTTATGGATTTATGGCAAAAATCAGTATAGCGGATTTAAAATGGTAAAAGGATTAAAGGGAGTTTTGAATATCGATGTATTGCCAGAAATTATAAATTTAGGAAAACTATTACAGAATAAAATTGAGGCTATAGTTGACGTATTAGGTGTACAAATTCAAAGCACTTTCTTCGTGAATTTATTGATTATTTGTATTACGTCTTGTAACGATAGTAAAATTTTGATTAACATTTTTATTGTTTTTAGGCATTGTAGTTTTGAATGTTATGTTTTATCAATTTTTAGCAACTTTTTATCGTTTCTCCTCCAACTCAAAAAAATGTTTCCATTCTGTCAACGGAACTGTGCAAGCATTTTGAATTCATATTTCTCTACATTTTTTAAGGAGGTCTATAGAAGCTCTCACAACTAATTCATATCAATCGATATTTTTAAAATACATTTTGTGTACTTACGTTTCTACATTGTAAACTAAACTTTTACAATGAAAACTATCGGCGAAAGTATTATTGTCTTAATTAATTCCTTTAATTGTATATATTCTGAAGATTACGTATGTAATATTCAACAAGTTCTATATCCAGAAATATTTTTGTTCGTAGCTTTAGAGCAGACTTTGAACTTTCGTTGCACGTTAATTTTAAAAAACGGAAATGTGCGGGAATGCAGAATATTTATATTTTTAGTGAGCAAAGTCAGCAGGAATTTTGCGGAAAGGCAATCATCTTAATGGATTGTATAAATATGTTTTGGAGAAATCGTGTATAGATACGTTATGTGAAGAAGCAGAAACATTTATATATCGATTAACCCTTTGCACTCGAAGCTACTTTAACTGAAAAATTAAACATTTTCTCCGATCTAGAATATTTCCATTCTCTATGATTTTTGAAATTTTATGGATATAAAATCGACGTGATACCTCATACGTAATACCTAAATGTTTAGTAATCGGTTAGATACAGGTATATTTAATAATGTAAACAATATTGTGAATAATGGTACAGCATTGTCAGTGTCTCAGATGGGACAACCGAGTGCAAAGAGTTAATATTCCAATATCTGTAGACTTTGCATTAGTAGTCATAAAGAAGGTTTTGTCCAGTTAGCACCTCGAATCGAAGCACTGTGGGACGTAGTAATTTCTCTCGTCTGACTGCTAGTCTCTGGAAGCACCGTGCAACGTTGATCGCGCGTCGACAATGAATGGTAACTGACTGGCTCGTTGTCGAAGACGTTGTCTGCGGAGGGGTTATGGGAACCGGGATAAGGGGTTGGGCCGGTTGGTTTAAAAGTGTGTCTCTGTGGCGAGAGGGGTGACGAGGTTTTGTTGTGCCGGTTCGCTCCCCTTCCCGGTTGCCCTCCACGTGGTCCCCCCTTTCGACCCGCCCAACGTCATTCAGACGTGAGGCAGGTTAGGGTTATCTGGTAGGGCGGTAGGACGAGTCAGTCGATGTGTAGGGGGTTTTACGACCCTCGACTGCTCCGCTCGGGATGGGGTTCCTCCTTCCCCCTCTACCCCTCCGTCTATCGCCGTCCCCCTTCGCACTCTGACGTCTACGTTCTACCCCACGGTATCTACCCTCCTTCCTAGTCGTCAACGCGGGCTCCATTGGGCTAGGTCATGTTGGCCCCATTATTATATTACGCGAGGAATGGAGAGCCCAGGCGAGAAACTTCCGGCGCTGCCCATGGCTGCCGGTGATCGGCCGATTTCTCACCCATTTTGGTCAACGCGGAACGCTGTCACCGCCGTGTCGATGGCCACGGGATTCATAAATTTCTGGAATAGGTTCACTGCACCGTGGTAAACGCGAGACCGCATTCGTAACACCGATTCGCCGACCAGTTTATTCGAAAATCCTAATTAATCCACCACGGACTAGAAGCTGTTTTAACACTCGACAACGCACACATTTTCTGCGACTATAATTTTGTGAACATTGGAAAGTGTAACATACTTGAATTAGAAGAAGAGAACTTACTAGAATACACTTTTCATTAAGTTTTATATGTCTTATAGTTTTGTCGCGAGGTGTGGTACGAAAATTCGAAAATTTCTGGAACACGTTCACTGTTTTAAGGTAAATGCTTCCATTCAACATCATGCACGTAATACGGACCAGTTCTCCGTTCATTTTATTCGAGAGATATTGTAATTAATCCTTCACACTCGGAACTGGTTCAACTCGAGAATTTTGTCTCACCGTGTTATACGCGGTCTTTTTTATACAATTTTTAGATCGCATTATACACGGAATCTGGCGTAATTTACATTAATCTTTACATTTGTTTTTTATGTATTGTTAAATAACCAACAACCTTGAGATTTCATATTGGGAGCAAAGTGATTCTAATAGGGGGAGATTAAGATGCTCTCAATTGTAGGTAACGTTTCATAATAATGAAGATTTTATTCCCTTTTATTTGGAAATTTGTATTTCAAATTTAATTTGACAGGCTTTCATTTTTTCCTTTCGAATGCATTAAATATTAAATAATTCCCTATTAAGGCACATAACGTTTCATACAGAAATTTCATTGTTCCTGTAACACCAAAGATTTATAAAATCACGATAACAACAGCTTATGAAATTCAGCATCAACAAGCATCGTTACAAAATGGATGATTGATGAAGTTAATCATCAATTGTGAATTACAAAATGAAATAATCGAAAAATCGGAGACTGATTGAATCAATCATTGAAGATAATCGCCACACGGTCTATCCATAAATTGTAATAAGGAGGGAGAGAGAGAGAGAGAGAATTGACAGAAATATACCTCGACAAAAAGTCAGTTTACATTTCTTTCAGTGTGCATACAGTTTTGATTCGTTACTTCATTTCGAAATTCCTGCAGTTAATCAATTATCTGATCGACGATTACAATAACTGAAAAGAATGTAATCGTTGACCGCAATTAACGACTAAAGTAGAAGTTTAATTGTTAATTGCGATTAACGATTGGAGTAGAAATTTATTCGTCAATCGTTGACTAAATGTTTGTCCAAGTTTGCTTTCCTCTACAGTGTGAAATTTGCCTACTATGCGTATGTGGAGTAAAGGTTAAGGAACACCACGTAACATAACTAGCAAGTAACTAGAATCTTACTAGATTTTGTGTCGAAACATCGGTTTGCGGGCTTCCGTTATTTGTCCTTCTACGTGCATATTTTGAGCTGCACAAGGGTTCATTTGATAAATCATATGAGTCAAAAAAGTCTTTTTGTGACAGACAAATACATCGGAATCTTCTGGTGTTTTTCTCGATTTTTTCTCTCTTTTGGACTTACTTTTCTGTCACAAAAAGATTTTTTTAACCCATATGATGGGACACAGCGCAGTGCGATGAACCTTCCTCTATCCAACGAACCCTCGTGCAGCTCAAAATATTCTCGTATAGCGACAAATAACGGAAGCCCGTGATTGCATTCAATTTTCCCATATTTCGATCATGATGCCAAAGTCTAGAGCAAGTCTAGAGCCAATTTTAGTTCAGCTAGTTAGACCAGATGGCGCCTAGTCAGGACTATCAACGTGGAATCGTATCAACAAAAATATATGGGGCTTGATTAATGTCTTTTAATAAAGACATTAATAAAAAAAAGGGAAAAACGTGGAATCATAGCAAAATTGAAGCGTTAGACTGATACATATGTATGTTTATCAGTGTTACCACAAAAAAATACTTTCTCCGCGCAGACGTTGGTAATACGGATAAATACCATAGAATAGGTATGTCACGTGGTGTCCCTTGCCTCCTAAAAACGAAACAAAACAGTTTATTTCGATCCCGGGCGAGAAGTGTCGCGCTCATTGTCCTCGGGGCCGGTCTCGCGCGGCTGAATTCAAATTACGATCCATCATCGTCCCGTGGCTCGATGAGGACAAGGGGTGCAAGATAATGCCCGAATTTCATATAACCGGGACGGAACTGTGCCGAACAGTGGCCTACGAGGCATCGGTGTCGTAGATAAGCGGAATCTGGGCTGGTTGTATTATCGAGGAGACGATGCGGCGAAACAGAGACGAAACGGGGCGATCGCGGGGGCCGAAGGGGTGAAAAAGAAGGTCGGTTGGAGGGACCGAGGTGGAAGTGCAATTTTGCAGCGTAAACCTTGGCGCTGGGCCAGGACCGTGTATCACTCTGCATCGGAATTCGTTGTTCCACGTCTCGTTACTAGTCAGAGTTTTCTGCCCGTCGCGCCAAAGTTTTATCCCTCGTCGTCGTCGGCAATTTGGCCGTAAAAGGTCGGGGAAGACGCCTGAGGAACAGAAAAAAATATCAAGAGGTATTTTCACAAACCCCCGTAACCCGCCCTTTTCTCGAATATCGCGATGTCGTCGCCACTTCGTCGAACTTCCCCCATCCGCACCCCTAGATCCTGTATTTCTATTCTTTGAAATTCCGTCCGTTGGAAACGGTGTCGACCGAGCACAACGATTTTATCGATTTCGGTTAGAGCGGTTTTCCTTTAGCGATACGCCGCGCGGCAAACGGTCGAGCAGTTGTTTCGATTGTTGAACGTTGAACTCTCTGTCTCTCTCACTCTCGAACGAGCTGCCTTTTCACGTGAAATACGCGGCCTGGACATGCAACATGAAAAATGCACGTTTATTTAAATGCTGTTACATCAACCGCTGCCTACAATGCGCGAGCAATTAAACAAGATCCGTTACTTAACCCTTTGCGCTATTACATCGAGACTTCTGAAGAAGATTTCGAACAGAATCTGCTAAGTGTGCGTGTTTTAAATTTCCTTCGAATTCTACCAATTTTAGTTATCTGAGTTTTTATCATCTCTCCGTGTTTCGATAGGGTACATTTCTTTACCTATACATATGTTTGTAGTTCCACGTATAGTTGTAGTAACCCAAAAAATTATCAATAAGTAGGAATATATATTTTTACAGTCTTAACCCTTCGCTGCGTGAGTTTTTTAAATGGGATGAAAAAATTGAATGAAGGTCAGTTTTTGTGTTTCATTTAAAGGAATAATATTTTTAAAAATTAAATAAATTTACGTGGTAAGAAAACACATTCTTAGTTTGCCGTATAACAGATTTGTTAACTGTAGCAGATATGATACACTATGCGGCGAAGGATTAATTATATTTCCCTTAATAGTTCAAAATTCAATTTATCCGAATTTTTTCTTTGGTAAACCTTTGTCGCATTCTAATCTCGGTTCTCGTAGTTCTGAACGAAAGCGTTGAAAAAAGAGTGGTTACGTGCGCGTATAAGTTTCCCAACGCGACGCGACGGTAGATATAACATCTTAAACGCAATATATTTTCGTGGCCTGTTGCTCGATAAAAGTTGCGAAGAATGTTGAAGAATAATAGTCAGACTATTTGTAACGAGAACGGACTGCTTAACGTGTCAGCGTTGGCCTTAAATAATTCAATCCGGGGCGGTCTGTAAAAAATGCAAAAGAAAGTTCACGAAGTGGCATCGGTGTCCTGCAAGGGGAGACGAAGAAACAAAGTTACGAACTGGTGCACCTGCACAGCAAGAAAAAGAGAAAGAGAGAGAGAGAGAGAGAGAGAGAGAGAGAGCGAGAGCTACACGCAAAAGTAAAAGTTGTACGCGATACGTAGCGATGTGTTGCGCGCATTATCGATAGGGGAAGGCGGAGTATAGCATTCTCCCGTGTGCAGTGTGGTGCAAGCTTTCCCCTCCATCTTCATTGTGCTCCAAGTTCAAGCGTGGCATATTGCAACGCAGAAACCACCCCTCGAGCTCTCTCTGTAAACGCCATTTTAGAAATAACTCATACCCAACGCACTGTGGTCCCGAATCAAGAGATTTACCAGTTACTAAATCAATGCACCCAGGGCCGTCGTGATAAATCCGGAATATATTATTATTATTATTATTTATAGACGGACTGAAGCCTTTTTACATAAGTGTTTACAAAAAAATAGAATAAAATATAATAATATAATACTGGTACAATCGATAGGTATTATCATATAATCCTGCGTAGTTACATTTTTAAATTTTGCAAAGATTCAATGAAAAAATCAATACGATTATAAATAGTGCATTTGAACTTTTTGGAGACCATATAATTGATGCATATTCTAATAGCGGACGGACGAGGAAAATATATAGCAATCTAAGTGTGCGGATTGAATGAAAATCAGTGGCAAAATGAAATATGAAAACAAGTGTTGTGGAGGCGGAGTTAACAATATAATAAATATGGTTTGAAAAGTTTAAGGTAGAAAAGAAATGAATTCCTAAATCCTTTACCTCATTTATTGAGGAGAGAATACTGTCATTGAGATGATAAAGATGTATGAAAGGTACAGAGCGACGAGACGACCGCATAATTTGTTGAGTTCCATTCCATTCATACGACACCAATCGCTGAAACGATCAAGGTCTACCTGCACATTCGGGCAAAAAATAAAAAGGAAATTATAAGCAAAAGAATTGTTGATAACGTAATTCACTATACATGTATCCATATATGTATAAGTCATTCACAAAACTCATCCTCTTGACTGTTACATGTAGGGCGTAGTCGAGGCTAAGGTAAATGCAAAATATTGCAACACCATAGATACCCTAAAGTCCACTATCATGGAGGTGATGACGAAAATGTAAAAGTGAGTTGTGTAGCGAGCTTGCAGTGGGTATAGGTATAAGGTCAAGAAGTTAGAGAGGCTACATTAACTACCATTCCCTATTCTTTTAGTAGAAACCGACAAAAGCATTTATTAATATTTTTTAAGGAATTTGAACTGGTTTTCTTTATCCAATAACTTTCCCGTATTTACTTCGATGATGATAATGAGTGAGCACACACATATTTTAGCTCACACGTTTTTTTTCAATGAGTGAGCGTGTAAACTAAAAAGGAATGAGTGTACATGAAGAAGCATTTGTTTGAACATTTTTCAGTCGTTGTTTGTTCATCGTTTGTGTTGTATATAATATGTTGTGTTAAATGTATGGTTCGTTGGTTCGTTTAATAAGATATTATAATTCCATCCACTGCTTGAACACAGTTTGGTGACCATTATTTTCTTGCCAGTTTCTTTAATTATTTTTCGTTCCGTATACCTATTTTTATCTGTAGATTTTCTATGATCTTTATTTTTAGACAGATTTAAAGTAATACTTCAAGATACAACCGAAAATCGTATACAGACGAAGTAGTTGAAGGAAACTCAAAGTATGTTACACACATTCAACAAGCTGTCGGTGAGAATACTGTTGCGAAAAGTCACGAGTTTAGGCAGAGCTGAATTTTCTTTACGCAGAAAGTTCGCAACTATCGGCGGAACCACTTTTTCACTTTTTGAAGTGAACGACGATGAAATAAATTGAACACTGGCTCCACTGATAATCCAATTTACCCGCTGGCTCTATAAATCCGCTGCTGTTTTATGTTAAGTATGTAAATCGATTTTTTTAAGCGTGTCCTTCAATACTGCTAAGTGATCCATTGAAGCGGCGAGAACAAAAATTGTTTCGCAGCTTCAATTACGCTGTGCTACAATTTCACATCAAAATGTAGCGTCTCGTCTTGTTTGAACGTTCAAACGATATTTAAAATAAGTATTGAAACTTCAACATATTTTAGTCAGCTACAAAACGAATTAGTGATTTTTGTTGAAAAAATATAAAAATACATCTACATCAAGATCGCGAGATATGCTTTAAATCTTTACTGTTTTTTTTTCAACTATTAACCCCTTGCCCCAACAAATTCTAACAAAAATATATGTCGATAATTTCCTATAACCGAAATGAAATTATATTGTTAACGTATAGCTATTGGAGAACACTCAGACATACAAAAACTGGCAAAGTTGAAACTTGAAACTTGAAGCTTGAAATCAAACTTGAAACCGGAAAATCCATTACCTTTTGCTGGATTCCATCGCATATAGGTGTACAGGGTAATGAAAACGCAGATGGAGCAGCCAAATTGGCAGCATCAAATACAAAAATGAAACAAATCGCTCATTATACCAGACTAAATGACCTCAAAAAACATAAATAAAATATTCAGGAAACCTTGTAACTGATAATATTGAAAGAATTTATGCACAAAAGTACCATAACGAAGGAGCGGATTTTGAGTGGCAAAAGTTTCCAAGTCCAATAGACCGACAAATTCAAATGTCAATTTCTAGAATCAGAATTGGGCACTCAGAAGTAACCCATTCATTTTTGTTAAGTAAAAAAGAAAACATGATCTGTGCGATATATGTAAAGTACCAGTTAATATAAATCACCTTATACTGGAATGCAAAAAATATGAAAATGAAAGGAAAAATGCTAAACTGCCTAGATCTTTACCCATTCTGTTAGGTTCTGGGGAACACATTGTCGATCTTGGCCAATAAATATATCAAAGATACTAAGATGTACAAAATATTGTAAGAAAATGTACCGTGTTGCGAATGACCTTTGATCATTTGATAAAGCAACATTAAATAAATAAATTTTAAAAAAAGTGCTAATCATTGAATCCGTAGAATTAATCGTAGGGTAAAGAGTTAAACAGACGAATGTACATGATATGTACGGGGCTAAACTGGATTAAGTATATCTGGTAAAAAATCTTTCCAAGGTGTTAATTAGTATTCACTTTTCTGTAAACTTCGATATGAAAGATTTCAGAAAAATATTTTTGTCCAAGAAGAATGAAGGTCACCTCGATTTTTCGAATGTTAATATCAATTTTTGATTTGATAATATTCTAGCTGGCTTCAAGATGAATTCAACGAGCTACTGTACTATAAGCTTAAATCTTGGCATAATGCTGAAGTAATCTTGGTCAGAAAATACGGGTTTCCAGTCCGGTGGGCGGTGGCCGGGAAAATTCGAAGAAAACTCGAGTTTCCCTCGGCAGAAACATTCGCAGTGTTGGCGTATCCGAATCTTATCTCGGCCGATTAAGTTGCCGATAGAGAGAAAGGAGAATCATGGCGGTAAGACGCCGACGGGGGTATGCTAATGCAAGAGAAGCCTTCTGGGGCCCTCGAAGCCAGAGCCAACACGCGTTCCTGACCCGACGCTGTCACGACTTTAGAACAATGGCGTCGATATACATGTCTCATTTATATACACGTATTCCTCGATGCGGCGTACCGCGCTGGAGAACGTTCGCGCACCACGGTCCAGGGATCTTCCTCGAACCCTCCGGCCGATAAAATCCTGAGAATGGAAATCAATTCAGTAAGAGCCGGGTCATCCATGATTTAACGCGCCGCTGATACCGAACAGTTCGAATTGTTTCGTTTCGAACATCTTTTTTCCTGCCGCGCCTGCCCGCAGTAACTTACCGCGGATTATCGTGATTCCTTTTCAAAATACGCTGCTCCGCAAACTTTAGCCAACACTTTCACTCCCAAACAACATTTCCAGAACACGCGGTCATACCTGTTATCAGTGGAATCTCGGTGAATCTTAATGCAATATTTTCTACCTGAATTTCAACAAACTGGAGTGAAATAGAAATTTATTTTCTTTCTCAACGCATTGGCCGTCAGGTGAAGTTTGTGTCTTTCGATCCTCGAGAAAAGTTCACAGCAATTAATAATTCTTATCTTAACTTACGATTTTAGTGTTACTAATTTAATACCAATTCTATCTAAGCAAATGAACATCACTGATTACTGAATTTTTTTTTAATTGAAAATAAATTGACAGTATTATCGAGTTCATCTACTGATTTCTCTGAAACAGAATTTCACTTCACTTCATTAATGCTGATTCGTATGCATTTATTGCAAATACTGCTAAAAAAACGTTCATCGAAAGAAGACTTCTAAGAATTTAGAATGAGGATTTAGTATCCTTTTAGCTCTCTAAAGTAGGTTTACACAAAAATTGTTAATGAACATGATAATTCTCGGGACTTAGACAAGTATGAATTGATTCGTTCGACATTGAGGAGGCCTCTAAAATGAGAGGCAAAAAGTGTTCGTTGCACTCTGAAAACTGGAACGTGCGATCAGTTTATTATAAGTCAACCAAGGAACGCCGGAACTGAAAAGTTTGAATCTCCTGCTAAGAACGTTTCTAGGACAAGGGACTCTTGAGTAAACTCAGTCGGCGAGGAATTGTCGGCTATCAACGGTGGTTAACGAGCCTGAGCACCAACCGATTCGATGGACTCTCTCGTTTTGAATTTAATAAAGGCCGATTTGCTTTTTTATCAAACAACTTGATGGCAATCAAAGTGAAAACGTCCTTAAATTTCTGCAGTCCCGCTATTCAATCGAAATTATCGGCATAATTTGATTTACTGCTGCCATTGCGATCTCCACCGTAATTTACTACTCAAATTACCAAAACAGCGGTGCACAAGTCTTAAAAAGAAAAATACATTTTAATGTAATATGTCAGTTAAGTTGATTATTAATTAGTCAAAAATTATTATTTTCTTACCTTCGATGTTTGCGTAAAACAGCAATAATCTTTAATATTAAATATTTAGTAATACTGTTATGTTAACAATGGTTCAAGAAACGTACGATAGTGTGTACATGTTAATGTAATTTGTTTACTATCGCCAAAGGGTGTAATTTCCACAAAGTAATATTACTTCTTCGCACCACATTACACAGTTCTGCATAAGATAACATTTATTATTGAATATTCTGTTATCCCACGATATCAGCAATGTTTCATAAAATTTTTCTCATGTATAAACCGTCTTTTGGATGACGCTCTATTCGATTTCGCGTTCGCAGTCGACGATTTTTGGCAAGCTCCTTTACTTTTGAAAATATCGGAGGCGTTTGCCAGAAGAAAATACATTTGGCTCCAAGATATCTAGACGCGTAGATAAAAGAAACAAACGGTTGCGAGGAAGAGAAAATGAAACGAACCAGCGGAGAAATATGTGAGATAGAAAAACTATGAAACGAAACTCCGGGCAAGGATGAGAAGGGGTGGAGAAGGGGGTGGAGGATGCATAGAGTGCATACGTCTTAAGGAAAACGCACCCGCTGTGAGCTAGATACACCAGAATAGAAACGCAATAAACAGCTGGAAAACCGCTTCCAAGATGGCTAACATGCAGAAAACGAGAGACGGTATATAGCAAGGGGACCAAAACAATGGAAACTACGCAATACGTATGTCTTTCGGTTTTGTTTTAAATCGCAGTCTGCTTACAGTTGACTGGTTTTCGAAGAATGCAACCACTAGTTATTCAGAAAGATTTCGCGATTCATTTAACAGCTGAATGTTACAATGAACGAAATTGTAGTGATGTAAAGGCAAAGATGAAAAATAACGATTATCTCGAACACTTTTTTAAAAACAATCAGTAGATAATGTAGTAGAAAATGTTTTGGAGATGAAGAAGAATCTCGAAAATACTTTGTCGACGTAGCGAGACCCAAGGTCACCTTGATTCACATAAATAGAACCACACGTATTTCACGACAAGTAGAAGTAATAATAGTTTACTCGTTGACACATTTCATTGAGGAATAGTATAACCTGGAAACACACATATGTATACATAGGGCAGACTGAACAGGTTAGGTTACGGAATGTATTGGAGCATTGTTTGTGATTGCAGATTCTTTTCCAGTCATCTGGAAGACGAGTGAAATATTACTATCGTAAAATAATGTTTTTCGAATATGTCATGAAGTTTCCTACGTCCTGTTTATGTTAACTAAAGCGACCTTGGTTTAGCTATATACTCGATGTATTCTCCGGACATTTTTTATCGTCATTTATAGAGCTCTCTACACCATTAAAGTACGATAAATTTTTATTACAGGATCGCAATAGTCCAGAAGCGAGTCGTGGAGAATTGTCAATGGATCCTGCTCGAACCGGAAGTGAGACCAGATCCGGAAGGTAGGCGGGTGCTTGTAGAAGTGAAGAGGGTGGAAGGTAGCCGCGGCAAAAAGACGAAGGTGCCCGCGGAGGTGGTGCGCGAGATGCACACGTATCGTCGCAGCAATTCAATCGGCGGCGGTGGCGGCGGCGGCGGCGTCGGTGCATATACGCCGGTGCACGTTAGGTAGGCAGATAGAGGCGGAGGGAGCCTCTCGCGGTGCACGTACAGGCGGCGCAGGAGTTCAAATGGTCGGTCCAGGGTCGATGGTGGAACAGAGAAAGGTATAGAGGAGGTGTAATTTATTAGGGCCGGAGGCGAGCGAGGCGTGCTTCCACGGAATGAGTCCGTGCGCTGCGACGGGCACCGAGAGCGCCTTGCTACGGCACTGTCGGCGGTGCGGTCTACGATCTCGCGTGTATGAACGCCCCGTTGCTCTGGACGCTGGTGTTGGTCTAAGGGACGGCGGCGTCGGGGGTGATGGAGGAGGGGGGGGGGGGGGGCAGAAAGGGGGGAGGAGGCAGAGAGAGATCTCGTTACGTGCGAGAGTTCACGGGTCACGCGAGAATCGTGAACCTCCGGCACGGCAGAAACGGCCGAGGCATCGAAGAGACACGCGGCTCTTAACGATAAGTCGCGTACTCCCCCACTATCCAGTTCGTCCTTACTCTCTTCCTTCGCCCTTTCCCCCTCCTCCCCCTCCTCTTCCCTACCCCTTAGCGCCCTTTACTCTGCATTAATAATCCTTAGGGACAAGTCTTTCGCTCCTCGTATCGCACCAAGATCGCCGCCATTTTTACGGCCGCATTCCTCCACTTCCGTTCCCTCTTTACGCAGTGAACTTGACAAGAAGGGAGCAATCCTTTCATCAAGATGATCGTGGAATTTTGAAATTTTTCTTGGATGCCAACGTTAGTGCATCAGCTATGCACTAGCTCGTACATCATAACTATATTAGACGCACACGCAATGATTAGGTACGTTATACTCGAATGTTAATCGCATTAACGCCTGGAAGACGACGGCCGGTTAGCGGTTTCTTTCGGTATAATTGACGTTGCGTGAGATGTTAGGGACGTCACCGTAATCTGTTGGCGATTTTGATTTTTTCATATCTCTCGTAGCCAGACTGCGAAAATGTTTTGCATTAATTATGGGAAGCAAGAATAACATAAGAATTGACTTCATCCGTTAATGATTTTGTTACATTAAAAGCGATATTACAACATCCTTGAATTTGTAACATCTTTATCTGTTTTATATTTCGTCCAACTAATTTCTTCGTAATACAGATCCACATTGTACTCACAGCCGTATTCAAATTCTAGAATGTAAATGATAGAGTATAAAAGTGTATGTGGTCGGAGTCGGAATAGTGTACTGCTGTCATCCCTGAAGGGTTAACAATCTTACGAAGCTGTACCGACTTCATTCCTTATCTGAAATAAGACAAAAACATTTGTAAAATTTCGTTTCATTCTTTTGATAGCTCATCTTCGTCTACTAGTTCTTTTATGATCGTTGTTTAAAATCATAAAAACCCAAATCGCGTCGTCCACTTAACTCAGCATTAATAGTCCTTAGAGAGGAGTCTTCTGTTTCTTTCGCCTGTTCTGCCCTCTTTTCCGTTTCTTTCTCCGGTTAGAGAATCTATCTTCTCTCCCCTTCCCTCCCTTCGCCTCCCACCACCTATTCGGCCCGTTGTGCTGCTTCTTTTTCGGAGCGTCGTTTATTCGCGTTACGCAACGTGGCTGCCGGCTAGGAGACCGTGGAAGCTCGCGCTGCGTCCGCTGCGTTCCCAGAACTAATCTCTTCTGCTCGATTGCGACGAATTAATGATTCCAGGGAAACGATTTGTTCGTTCTCACCCCATCCCCACCCTGGACCATCCAGTACCACCTGGTGGCGCGACGTATACAAAGCAAACTTGTAAATATTAACAGAATGACCGAAGACAAACCAACTGAATAAAGTTTCTTACAGTGGACCCAAAAATTATTTGAATTAAGGATATTTAACTTATCGTCATTTCGTGAACAACAATTGTACAGCGATAAATTTGGACAAACTTCAGAGCATGCAGACTTTATTTTTGCTTAGCATTATTTATTTGCTTTCCTCCAAGATATTTTTACATGATGTAGACAATGAGAAACTGAAGATTCATTTCTCCTACAAAATTATATAAATTGGAACCTCTGTGAAAATATTACAAAAATTCTTATCGTGCATGAATCTTCCACAGAATTCAGGATTGAAACATCCCCTTCACGAAACCTGAAAAATAGATGTACGTTTTTTCCCATTGTTTTATGGAAGAAAAATGAGGACTGAAGAAGACCGAAGAATGTGTCCCTTATGTCACTATAAAGTACACTTTCCATTTAAAACCTTAGTAAAACGACTAAAAAAAAAATCATACTGGCAATAATATGGCAGAGTCATTCCAGTGCAAAGATTTAAAATCACGAAGGAAATGAATTTCTGTCTATCTCCAGCCGTTCTAGATTATCCTGAGGAAATTATGTTATGCATAAAGATCTACAGTTTAATCACTATAATCAATGACGGAAATTTAATGAGAAGTGAAAAGGTAGTATTTGTGGGATCTAAAAATACAGTGAACTCTGTATCCTTTCATCTGTGAGTGAATGAGTAGGTAACTAGTTCCTTGATTATCAACACCATCATCAACGAACAGCAGCAGCAACTGCAACCGTCACTGCAAGCGCGTCATTCTTGATGCAAGATACAACACGTAATTAGTGCATGCAAATGTGTACTAGTGGAAATATAGATTGCATCAGTCTTAAATTTACGCAGTACACACGATGCTCATAGTTGTACCGATAAAATGGATAAAATGATAAAATGGCGATGGAGGAACTGGAACCTTGGATCGAGGGTATTAGCAGGGAGAACAATTTTATTGTTTAACAATAGAAATATACAGTTTCTATTGTTTAACAATAGAAATATAATAAGAAAGAATAAAACAAAATGTAAATACAGCCTCTATTAGTTATCTACAGGCTTCATTTCTTATAGTGGTTTCTATGAAATTTAAATAATATTGCAACGTGAAAGTTTGCAAAATGCGTACAAAATATACAACAAAATGATCGGAGATTACGATACTCGGATAATTGGATATATAATTTCTTTCAATAGAATTAATAGTTAGAAAGTTGTAAGTGATAACGCGTTTCGGAATCGACCGAATACAATAAATATTTCGAATGACGTTTACGTTGCGCACTGATATAATTACAGCGTCATTAAACGAATATAGGAATGTCCACGTTAATTCAACTTGAAATTATGGCGCCGACGATTCGGATAACACAAAACTTTCTCGTTCCACTTGAAATCCGGGGCACATAAAATATCGCTAGTAAGTGTATCTAGACCATCGGGAATTATGTAATTCCAGCGTCGACATTTACGATGACGCGCGCCATTTTTACGGGCGCACTCCTTCGTTTCTCTTCTCTCGTTAAATAATATCCTCAAAACCAAGTCGGAGACGTGTGTATGAAATTTTCATGCGCCCTTTTAAAAAATTACAGACGCAGTTGTTTTCTCTTTCTTGAAAAGGACCCATATTGGGATCGAAACGTTGAAAGTGTAACCAAATTAGTACGGTTGCTTTAATTTAATTCTGATCGAACCTTTGCGCCGATATCATCTAGACTTCTTGTTATAAATTACCCTACGATCGGTAATCAACAAACACAATTATATAAAATATGTTGGTATCAAATCAATTATTACACGTTTAAGTGTTGTATGAGGTGCTGTATCAACTTCATATATCTATAAAATGAAAAAAATCATATAGAACACACAAACAAAAATACAAGTTTCCCCTGAAAATTTCAATCGTAATCTCTACAGATTTCCAGAGTTGCTGCAACGCTAAACAAATAAAATCGTTATGTACCCTCTTTCGCGACATCCATTAAAGTGAATGAGAAAGTCGCGATTGACATTTCTCAATATATTTTTGAATTTTTGTCTTGTAGTCACCTTCGAGAAGACACAAACAAAAATTTATTTTTTTGAAAATTTCAGTAGTTATCTGTACAGAGGTTTCGAAGGTTACTGTAATGTTAGCCCTCATCCACACGGGTAATTTTTTCTACGAATTTGAAACATCTTTTCGTGTCACCTGTAATATTCGAATAATGGAGTGTTATGTAGATAGTAGCGGTTTTCCGAGGTTCTGAACCGAGTGGTAAGAAGGTGATAGTTGAGAAATAAGGTGCACCCTGGTGCGGAGTGCGTCGACGCGTACACCTGTTCAGGGTCTGGCGGCGCGTCTCGACGAGCGAATTCCATCGGTCGTGATATCGGAGCAGCGACCACGTTGCGGGAACCGTGGATCCTGGGATCTCCTTTCGCGGATACGCGGGCAGAGCGCAACGGAAAATCGTCGGCGATGGTGTGGCGTCGGGTAGGTAAGAGAGGATCGTGCAGGACGAAAGGGGACTGGCGGAGGACAGGCGGAGGAGTGCGCAGGGTGACGGCAGAGGCGGGTAGGGGATTACCCGTTAGCCCGGGTCGACGTAAACGTCGAACCACTTTATTCGGCGTCGGTAACTAGACGAGGAGATAGCCTCCTTCGGCGTAAGAGCAGCGGAGTTACAGAGGTAGGATGGGGGAGGAAGAGTCGGCGCGGTAGGTGGAATAAGAGAGGACAGAGGTTGGCGGACGTGGATGGAGAAAGACGGGATGATGGGGGACGATCGCGGCGAGAGAAGGACGCTGGGCTACGAACGGACGATGCTGAAGGTGGTTCGCTAATGTCACGCCGCGTTCCTAGAACCCTCCGCACGCTGAAATTAGATTACCGCGAGATTGCTGCCCTTCTACTCGCCTCTCCTTCCCCCGGACGGCCCAACCACCGTGGCAGGCTGCTCGCCTTCCTCCTCTTTCTCCTCCTCATCCTCCTCGTCGTCGTCCTCCTCCTGCACCGCCAGCCTCCTCTGCCAGTGTTCTCCTTCGGCCTCCTCCGACCTCCTCGCCATCCACCTTCGCTACGTCGTTCTCATAGTCCTTCCTCTCGTTCGCGTCGCTTGCATCGCCACTGACGGCCAGAACCTACCTGGTGGGCTCTTTTACCTATGTTGCCAACTCCGGCATCGATGTTGCTCTTTCTTCTTACCCTGTCAGTCTTCTTCTTCGTCTTCTTCATCTCCTTCTTCTTCTCTACCGATGGTTTTTTCTTCCGGTCTTCACCCCTCCTCTCTGCCTCTTTCGCGTTACTTTTATTTTTCCACGATGGTACTTTCGCTCTGTCCGTCCGCACGATGGAACTAGGGAACACGCATGCGAGCCAACGTGCGTGAGCTGGATGCGTAGAAAGGCATGCGTGTCTGTATCACCTACGCAACCGACGGCATGCAGGATGGAACGGAATGATACCGCACGCCATTTCTCAGAACTCGGCCCGACTAAAAACCTCCATCGCACTCGTGCACGCACGCTCGCACGCACGCTCGCACGCACGCACGCACGCATATGGAGCTGCGGTGGCGAAGAATGCTCCCGGCGGCGCCACGCTACGGCCGCCCTGCTCGAAAGTCGAAAAACTCGTTGTTTAACCCCTCTGATCAATAACGAAAATATCCATACTCTTTCGGTTACCCAGCTAACACTCGTCATTTTTTCAAATACTTTACCTGGTTTCAACTTGATATCTTCTTTTTAGCAACACAATTCAGGATTGGGTGACATAACACTAAATCTATCGCTACTTGTCGAGTGACAGGTTTCACATTTTGTGTTCCGCAGTTTTTGAAATTACAAGGGTATATTTTTCCTTCGAGTACATATCGTAATAAAAATTGCAAGACATCTAAATAAATTCAATCTTGTCATTTTTATGGAACGTTGTGTACCAGTCACATTTTGTAGTCGGTACGGTTAGATTCGTTCACGGAAAAATATGTTTTCATACTTGTACAGAGATTTTGATATGCATCATTTTTTAGGAAAATGGAAAGTAGAAAAATTACAACAGGTAATCGTGAATTCCTTGAGAGTCTGAAATTTCGTGTTTTCATGTGTTCCTTCGTAACTTACAGAGTTCAGTTTTCATTGCCTACGTTTGTTCCAGGATGTTTTAGAAAAGAGTTGTAGGTAGTATGTTTGAAAAGTAATCGGGCTGGTCGGCGTGGACGCGCATAGTGCGTTTGAATTTTCTCGGTCGGTAGGTGCCAGGCTAGAGGTTAACGTTTGCGGTATGTTCTGCGGTAGGAACGACCAACATCCGGGACGAACTATTAATTTCCTTTCGGCCTCGCCGATTTCCGCGGCCGCCTGCCGCTTAATCTTCTCGCGGGCCTCGGATACGATGACAAGTTTTGTCACGACGCGGATCGTCGCCGCACCGTGTCGGGTAGGTACGAAGAGTCGGCGGAATCGTTACAAAACGATTCCCGTATACCAACCGTGTTTCGTCTTCGGGCCAATTTTCTAATTAGACGAGGAAACGACGACGAATAGACCGCAGAAGTTCGTGAGGCTATGCCTCTTGCATGAGTTTCGAGGGGAAATAACGAGCACGAATAGAACCGCATTGTTTCGTGCACGAATGTTCTTGTTACTCTGCGTCGCCCGCGCGAATTATCTTCGCGCCAACCTGGGTGATAAACACTTGAGAAAAGGCGAACTGGAAAAACGTGAGCTTCGACGACGCGCGACCATCTTTTCTTCTTGTCGCGAGAACATTGATCGAGTGTCTCTAATTTTCTTAGACAAATCCGGGCTCGAGGTGTTGCTACCATTCAATATTTATCTCTAATACCACACCTTAAGGATTTTATCGTCATTAACCCTTGAACTGTGGACTATTCTTAAAACAAAAGAAAGACACATACCGATCGAATTGAGTAACCTCCTCTTTTTTCGAAGTCGGCTAAAAATGATCTCGTATAACAAATATTAGGAGTTGTAATTTAAATCAGTAAAATAAAGCTTAAATAAATTTAAACGTGGCGTCCTATTGTATTCAACCTATTACATATATTAAAACAGAAAATTAATTTCTATTTCACTGTAGTTTGTTATAATTCGCGTAAACATTTTTTCTTTTGCATGAAGATCTGCAGACTACTTATAACTAACTACACAGGGCGAGTCTCTTGTAACATGACGACTTTAAATAACTCGTAATTTATTTGTTGTATGACACAATTTTTGGATGATACAGCACTGAAATCTCTTTTTTGTTACTTTGCTTTTTCATAGTAGATGCGAGTAGATGCTGCTAAAAAGGATACCGTAAGCTCAACGAGTCTCGGTTGAAACTTTATACAGTTATAAATTTGGTTCATCTGTTAACGCGTGTATACCACCATAGGCACAGATACTCAATAGTTTTTAAGATATTTTCATTACTATGAATATAGGTAAACTTGTTTTTATTGATTCAACTTTCCTCATTTCTTAGTGCTACTATGACACTACTATTTATTATAGTGATACTGCTCTTCACATGCAACAATGAATATTTACTTTACTTAAAAAATAAAATTTGTCTGCATCGATTGCAAGAAGTAGAAACCAAATTGAATGTTATTCCTTCTCTTAATCATTTCAATAGAGGAGAAATCATTTATTGGCATTTTCAATTTTTGAAATTTTCCAACAGTATCGAATTTTATCTATTCAATTTTGTTATAAATGCATAATGATCCGCAGCCTAGTCATAACGAATTAAAGTACTCATCATTAACCGTGCCTCTCAAAATCGTCAAGATTGCGCTCTCTTCGTAAATCTATGTCTTAAAAATTGTTTTCTCAAGTTATATAGAGTATGTTTCACTTGGCTTTTAATTCCTTTAAATTGATCGTAATAAATGGAACACTCTGTATGTTACGGTATGTGTTGGTAATCAAAGTGGTGTTTAAGAATTCAGTTTGAACGTCGTGTTTTCATCAGTACAATTAGTAGAGTACACTGGTGAAGCATGGTTAAAAAGTGTATACCGTATAATGCGGACAGAACACCTAATTAACAGTTTTATGGAAGTATTCGTGGTCCCGATAATTACGTTCGGTTAATAAAAAGAATAATTGCAAAGATATTGCTAGTGCAACTGTAGTTTTTGAAACATTATTACTGATTATTGCACTGATATCGATTTTTCTACGTACCAGAAACATAAAGAAATTGATGTGTGATCTGACTTACATTGGACAAACAGGCAGACACTTGGACACTCGTGTAACTGAACATAAACGTAACATTTATCTTCCTACATGACAACATACTGCTTTAACTAAGCATGCTGTAGAATTTGACCATCGTTTTGAATATAACAACGTGAAGATCATTGACAAAGAATCTAACTCATTCATATGATTAAACAACAAAGCGTGAATCTTAGGTACGAAACACCAAAAATTAATGACTACTGATTGACTGATTCATGACTGATGACATGACTAATGATGATTTTTCCAATATAATTTAGATTCTGCTAATTTTTTCTTCACAAATTTATTTTTCGTTGATGAAATTCTATCTCAATTGACTTTAAATTCACGAGGTTTGAAATTACCGCCATAGGTGATTTAGACTAACCAGTGATCGATATCGATCAACCAATCAGAAATACTGTTCGTCTATATGTATGACATTTCACGCTCTTATACTTTTGGGATTAACACATCGTTGCAGTCACATATCTACCACCATGTAGTCAACATTGCCTTCCGATATTTCTCAGTGTTTGTTCTATATGTTTTTTTCTTCTCTTTTTGTTACGCAGCATGTAAGTACATTAATTTTGTTGATTCTGTTTATTGACTTGGCTTTGTTTTTAATTTTATTTGTCATATTATAATTCTTTTGCATTTTTTTAGGCGCAATATATGTTCTTTATGAAAATGATCCACATAGGGATCGAAACGTCAAGATACATTTTTAAATAATTGCACATTTGCTGTTTGTGTTAAATTGATCGAACCTTGCGCCGAAATCATAAATTCATATAAAGAAATTGAATGTAAATAAGGAAATTTCAAATGAAAAGTCTTTACTCTTAAATAATTTTTCAATCTTTCTATCGTTTTCAATTTTCCCTAGGCATTCTTACCATAGATGTGTAAACTGTACAGCATGCTTATCAACGCTTGTATCGAAATTTCCAAAATTTCCAAAATTTCCAAAATTTCTCGAAACAAACAAAGGGGCAAAGTGGGTCGAGTGGGGTGCGAATTCGCGGAGTTTCGCAGGTAGCGGTATTCAAGTCGGCATGGCGGGCAGGCAGGCAGGCGCATGCGACATAACGTTATCGCTATCAGAACTGTCTATCCGGAGTGCTCGCAATAACCGTCTTTGAGAAATGGAGAAGAAAGTCGCAAGTGCTCGCATCTCGGCCAGGGACAACGTTGGCGCGGGGTTGTGCGGGGGCGGCAGTTGCTTTACAGGAGCGGCATACAAGCGTGATCTTCGTAAGCTGTAAGATGATACTTCTCGTTGATGAGGCCAGGACGAAGATCGCACGGGATGGCGGCGTGCTCGACGAAACTTTTGTTATTAAGAGTGTCGTGAATCCCAGCGGATAGTAGGAAACGACTGCGATCGCGTGTATTAGGAAACGAAGCCACCGGGTTCGTCGTAACTCATCCCCGGTTTCCATACACATACACGCACGTACACATGCACGCGTAAACACACGGGGGCCAAGTTAACTAAGCAGTTCGCGTTTCAGAAACGTGAAACGATAACGCACGCATAATACAAACCGTGCCGCGATGCCGCCGCCGCCGCGCAGGAAACGGAATTGTAAAATAGTATCTTCGGCCGCGAACACGATAAATTTCCTCCTTTCACGCTTAAATTAGCCGGGCGCGCGGTTCGCAAAGATATCCGAGGTTTCGGTTCAATATGCTGGCCCCTCGCGAGTGAGATATTCTCGGATATTAAACGTTTGCACACACGCAGATTATCTTTGCACGCGCTCACGCACATCACGCTGCCACCCTAATGGACTTCATTGTTCCCGCTTTAGGAAACCGCGCCAGCATTCGTGCCAACCCCCCCCCCCTTTCTCATTCGACGAGCTTTGGTAACTCATTCTTGCGTTTGATAAGCCCGAAGATATTGATAATACCATCGAGACTACGCGGCGCCGTTGATAGGGTCGCGTCAAGCCCAAATTTCGAAAAGCTTTCACGCGATACTGCCAGCGAGAGGCGAAATGCATAAGCTGCTTTCGCTTCGAACGTTTTCTATAGTCACTCTCCATCAGAGCTCGCCGTTATTCGAATTGTTCCGAATAAATATAAAATGATCGTTCGAATGAATTCGTTTTCAGTCGAATAGTTTATTCAATCAATGAAACAAGTATATTATTCGTTTTTATTTAATCATCAGTATTTATGCGAGTAGTTTGCGGATATTTATGCAAAATGAAAATGTTCCGCATTGATTGCAGGACACAGGAGCCAAATAAAATTTATAATTGTCTATTATAATAATTATTCTGTTAAGCTGAAAGTACGGCATTGATGTGCCCAAATATGTTCAACATGTCCACTGCTTTAAATCCATAAAATCCGCACTGTAATTATTACTTTCGGTTCTACATAAATTCTTGTAGCCGTGAGAAAAATCGTTGACAAATCGCTTAACCAGGATCACCTGTTTACACTTAATTGTTCCATCACAATTTTCCCATCGTTTACGCGTTACCACGTTTTCCGTTCCCTCGAATATGCAGGGCCGTGTACCGAAAGAATTTTCGTGTCCAAGCGCGAACCCACCGATTTTGAATGTCGTGCTTTGACGTGGTACAGCAAACGTTCCATTCTGGCACGGAGCTGCACGGTTGACAGAAACCTCGGGTTAATATCCGCGTGTATCTATGTATAGGAGAATAATATTTGAGTGTAGAACAGTCTGAGAAGCTTCGACTGGAGTGGTACGTGTCCATTTCCAAGTAACTCTTCCGAGCACGGTCTGCCCTCGCTCGGCTCGAGTGGTCGCGACTCGCTTGGCAAAATTATACAGGTCATGATCGATCGATAAAAACCCGCGAGCTTAGCCAATCAACGGAATTACTATTTGTCCGAAAACCATGAATTGACTTAATCCGTAATTGTCTATCCCGACCGGATGATCAATAATTCCCAATTTCCGCGACGAGGGGGCCCCGGCCGCCGCGCTGGTGTATATTGCGACGGGGTATACTGTACAAATTCTCGTCGACCGCATAATGAAACCTCAATGAGTAAGAAATCGACCAATCGGTCGAAATATTGAGCGATGCAATTCGTGGGAGTGGGGGCGGGGGTGGTTGGGAGAACACCAAAAGCCGCCGATCAGAGTTAATTAACCCTGGGGTACGATCACAATCCCAGCTAGAAAGATTTATCAAACGGTCCCGGTGGAACGTCCGATGACTGTCCGGGCCGAAATCAATTTCTATGTACGTTCGCGGTCAGCTCATCCGTGCGCGTCCTACCGCGTGCTGTCCCAGAAAATCTATTCGTCAGGACAAAAAATATTTACCAACAGCCCCGGGGTTGGCACAGGAGCATGGCGTGCATCCAATAACCGTTTCGCAAAGGACCAGGCAGAGTCGGGTAGGCAGGCAGGCAGGCAGGCAGGCAAGCAGGCAGGTAGGCAGGCAGGCAGGCAGGCAAGCAGGCAAGCAGTCAGCCAGTCAGCCAGTCAGCCAGGCAAGCAGGCAGGCAGGCATGCTAGCCTAGCTAGCTAGCCAGCCCAGCCAGCCAGGGTCAGTTTTCAACTCGATGCTGTATAACAGCACATATCCATTTACTGCTTCAGAGAATTGTTTATAGCGTGCGTGTCATAGGTCAACGGTTCTGCTCGCTTGAAAGGACCACACGCTCCCTACCACTATTTATACGTGGGTGTCGTCCTCGTAGCTCGCGCCTTCTGATGCCTTCCGCGGCGGTACGTAATTCAAAACCGTAAATTGTCGCCGTATCTATATCTGCCGGGGCTCTATCACGCCTGAATTAACCGTGACACGTATTTATAGCTCGTTTTCGTCGACGGGAAAGACGCACCTTATGCTTCCTCGCTGTCCGGGCACCGAACGATCGCGTTTAACTGTTCTCCGAGGACACGTGCTCGTTAACCAACGGCCTCCGAGACTCGTACGGCGACCTGGCATACGGGTGCTGGGTCAGTCTGACCCACCACGAAGAGGATCGTTCCGGAGATCCGCTCGGACGAACGTGTTACTGAATTTCTCCTGGCAGTCGATACAGAGATTGCAAGTTCCGCGCCATACGCCAAACTAAAAAGTATCGCGAGCTACGCTGCTAAACTCTAGTTAACAATCTGGGAAAATCTTATGGGAAATCTGGCTAGATATGCAATGAAAAACTGTGACGACATTTCAAGAATTAAAGAACACATTTTACTAAAATTAATTAATTTCTTACACCTGTGCGTTGGAATTATAATGCAAGGAATTTCTGTTTTGCGTAAAGATCTGCAGTGTACTGATCACCACTAGCAAGCTACAGTTGCCGAAATGATGATAGGTTCGTTCATTTCATTTTTATGATGTAACAGTGTTTTTCATGCAATATTTCTATCTTTTATTATTAATATATGATTCGTTAGAATGTAATTACTAGAACACATAATGTATTTGAGTAATATCATTTTTATTAATTTGTTTATTAATCAATATTACAAAAATTTGTTTATTAATCAATATTACAATTTATATGAATAAGTACCACGAACTGTTAGAATATGCGTTACGCGAATATGGTGACAGAATTGGTGGTCCAAATTTTATTTTCCAACAGGATAATGCATCAATTCATCGTGCAAAAGCAATTAAAGCATATTTTCAGATGGCAGAAGTTGAGGTTTTACCTTGGCCAACAAGAAGTCCAGACATATTAACCGCATTGAAAATCTATGGGGCATTTTATCGAGAAAGGTTTACAGTAATGGCAAACAATACGCAACGGTTGATGAATCAAAGACTTTATAGAAATTAATAGACTCAATGTCACAAAGTATATTTTTTTGAGGTCATAACAGTGGCGCATCCATGATTTAATCTTGGAGGGGGGATGAGTTGAACAAAATGACCTTTTTCTGTAGCAAGAATATCTCTCAATGGTAGCTACAGATCCATACATATTTGATATTGAATCCTTGATCCTGACATTGAAGCATTTTGTACCGGGCCACAGAATAATTTTTAATACGCATTAAATAAAAGCCATGATTATATAAATTTAGTTACAGAATAACATCTAGTTTTCTTTTCTTTTTACACAACTTTTCAATTACTTCGGTTATAGTTACATGAATGTCTCCGTGTATATATAAACAAAGCCAATCCAATTTATATGTATAGGGAAAAGTTGTTAAAAATTTTTAGTTTTACATATAATATATCCAAAAATCATCGAAATCGGAGAGGAAGCAGCTATTCTACAGTTTTCCAGGGTTTTGTTCCCTTTTTCTTGGGGGAGGCTTGCCCACCCCCCACCTCACCCCACTGGGTGCGTCACTGGGTCATAAAAAACAACGGAGGACCAACTAAATACTGAGTTTTCAGGTCAAATAATTAATTTATACTTATTTTTGTAACATTTTATCAAGTCCAACTAGAAAATGATTAAGTGAACCTATATTTATTTCGTACAAAAATTCCAAATTTTTGTAATATTGATTAATAAACACATTAATAAACATGATATTGATTAAATAGATTATGTGTTCTACTAATTACATTGTAACGAATCACATATACTAATAACAAAAGATAGAAATATATGTTGTATGAAAAACACTGTTATATCATAAAAATGATGTGAACCTATCATTATTTCGGCCACTGTGCATCTATTACATTGTTTATAATAGTACGGCTTAGAGCAAAGCAGCCTAACCCAGACCCATTTTCTCACCAAATCGTAACTGTCGATTAAGAACACTTTTATTGTAAACTGCTACAGGGTTTAAAGGTGCGATATGCAGTTTTTTGGAATCTACTAGAAGAAGAAGGATATTTTTTACTTTAGCACGTTGAATGGGGGAAATTATCATCGTTCGTACTTCGAACCTTCGTGGTGGAATAATTTCGCGCAGAAAACGAATCGCAGCCTTCCGGCAAAAGTGTTACAAGTCGAGAAACCTGATTTTTGAGTTACCACCTGTGCTTTCTCTAATTGGGATGAAAAAATTGAAAGAAGGTCAATTTTTGTGTTTTATTTAAGGGAAAATTATTAAAAAGAATTAAAACAACATTTTCAGAAAAATAAACGTAAATAAACATAGTAAGAAAACACATTCTTAGTTTAGTATATACCAGATTTGTTAACCGTATCAGATACATATTAAACCTAATTTTATTGTCCACCTGCCAGGCGGCAATTTTGTCGTACAACAACTAAACAAGAACTCAAAATATCTCGGTTCTGCGCAAAATAGATATTAATTAAAAATGTCGCACGTATGCAGGTTTGTTTTTAAGGGTTGTAAGGCTAAACCCTAGCAGCACAAAATATTGTATACACATTCATATAATATTAAAACGAGATTCAATCTCTTCTTAATATTTAAATATACATACAATATTTATTTTATACTAAGTTACAAATATTACTTTTCAAATATGCAGGAAATATCTATTTCATGTTACGAGAAAAATATTTTTTTCTAAATATTATATGGATCTTTATTTAATATTAGGAATAGAATATTTTTTCCTAATGTGCAGATAATATTTATTTATTATTATAAAATAAATCTTTATGTAATATTGGAAATTATATAAAATTGTGTAATATAATATAAAAATTTCTTAACTGTAATAAGGTCTTTTCGAAGATAGAATATTCCCTCAAGCAGTGCACAGAAAGTAATAGATATGCATAGTTTCTAATTTTTGTTAAAACTTTTTCTTAAATTTGAAAATTTTATTGAATATTATTTAAATATTGAATTTATATTTTTGAAATATTGGATTTTCTAAATATCCAGTTTATATTCTCTGAATATTTAGCTTATATTTTTTAAACATTCAATTTATATTTCTTGTACATGTATACAATATTCAGATCCAATATTTTTCTCATATGAAAAAATGTGGCTTAAAAAATATTTTTCTTATATTTGAAAAAAATATTTATCTAATATTTTTGTGCTACTAGGGAAGTGACAAAAATGACATCACTATTGTTTACTTCTAGATTATATTCTGTCTAACAATAGTTTTTGACACTTCCACAATATTCTATTATGTTAGAAATAGTTCTTCGCTGTTTCTGAAGAACGTAGTTACTTCAGTTGTGACACTTTGGCGGCAATAGTGCGAAATGGTGGTTTTCAATTCCCAACAGTTTCCGAGGTTCAAAACCGTTCTTAATTAATGCACTCGTGTCTCGCGCAAGCGCGAAGCGATTAAAATTGCGCGGCAGTTTACTTTATTCGTTTGATCGCGGCATCGGACGTGAGCGTTAATTAACCGAGGAAAAACGCGTCCGATTTTTTCGTTGCGTGCGCGAAAAGTACGCAATCGATACGCATGCTCGTTGGCCGAGGTACCGCGGAATAAATATAAATTGCTAGAGCGCGCGTCGGCTCGGTGTGCGTGTATGAGCGTGATAATTAATTCAGATAATGCGTATATTATCGAGGACTAACGCTCGATTCGCTATCGTTCGTCCGATTGATTGTTCAATGTTCATTGTTCCGTTTATAGTACAAACGGTTCTAACCGTTTGTCCGTGGGCTTGTAAATCTTCTATTCATGATAATGTATTGGCGAACAACATATTGTACAAATTGATGCGGAGAATTCGTGTAATAAACATCGCAGCTATGATAACGGAGAAACCCGAGAAAGTGAATACGTCACTTTTTTCCTTTAACGCGCTCGGCGCGAACCGATCATTACCATTTAAAGCAATGCAACTTTTTTCCCATTTTTTACACCGGTTCTAGTACTTTTCTGCCGAGTATTATTCCAAAGCGGTCGAATTTCGCTATTTATGAAATGCTCCAGTTGCATTGTTCATTCTACCTGCACGCATAATGGATTTTTAATTTCGAGTAATCGTTTCTGGTAGATCGACATGAGCTGAATACTAATAAGTAGACTGCGGATCTTTGTCCATTTATGGCTTATGAAAATGTTCAGAAAAGGCTAGAATATAAAATTCAATAGATTCTTGTACAATTTTCATTTGTTTTTGATCTAAAAAGACTGTTCCCATTAAGCAGGATTTTATTTCATTCCACTATCTTAAATTTTCTCGACAAAAATTGGAAAATGCATAAACATGTACAGTCTACTAATGAACTCTAATATTGTTTTGAATTTTCTTTTATGGTTTTGGAAAAAAATCGATCTTGAAAGCGCACGCAAATTTTCAAGTTCGAAAATGTCTTGTATTTTAATGGTAATCGTTATGCAGTTCTCACTCGTGCTAAAGTATTCGGTATACTCTCCTGAATGATGTATAGTATAGTTTAACATTAAAGGGAATTCTATAAATAGAGGGTTATTAATTTAATTAAATCGCAATCGATACAGCACATTGTACAAATAGGTCAGTCTGATTATGGAATTTGAATACTTGTGAAGTGAAAAGTCAGTGTTATGATCTAGGGCAGTTCGCGAGAGAAAGGTCTGGATAAGAAAATGTAGCATGAATTTCAATGACCTGTAAAGATTAGTTTCCTTTCGGAAAAGAAAGTAGAGAACGAAGTCTACAATTTATAGTACAATGAAAGTCTACACGGTATCGCGTCGGTCCACTTCAGCAGGTTAATCTCAAATCGGAGTCGTATTTAATACGATGTCTATCACTTGACCCTGCTTCGTGTGACTATAATGAGAATGCTGTGTTATCATTAAACTGCAATCTTTTGCACGATGTAAAAATTGGGTGAATTTCAAGACACAATGTCTAAATAGAAATTTATTTACTTTCTTAACAATGTAGAAATAGTCCAGCAGTACTCTTGAATTAGTGACAATGTTTTCAGTTTTCACTGGCTTCACTCAACTTTGTCATGGACGCATAAAATCCGCAATCTAATCGTAATAGTCCCAACATAGTTCTAGTATTGGGTTGAGGAAAAAGTTTCTTCGAGTCACGAAAAACTATGACCATCACAACATTTAACCACGTGTAGCTTTTGGATATGTTAATCGATTTTGATGAAATGTTCAGCATGTGTATAACTAAAATAGATATTTTAAATTTTTATTAAGGACTCAAATAAAATTGGTTTAAAAAATGCTTTTCTTTATATTCGCATGCAACCTTGTAAATTGTCATTTTTGGAAATCTTTTTTGTAGATCTTTTCTTGAACCAATGCTTCTAATTGCTTACAAAACATCAGGTCGTTTGGTGCAATTATAAAACAGTTATACTGTTTTAAAGTGCGTTGAAATACTTTCGTGGTTCCCTCTAGATATTTATTTCCTTTCTTAAGAATGTGGAAATAGACCAGCAGTATTCTTGAATTTGTGAAAATGATTCCAGTTTTGCACTAATTGCATTCAACTTTGTCATGGACGCACAACATCCGCAACCTAATCGTAATAGTCCTAACATAATTCTAACAATTTCTACAGCCACTATACAATAACAATCATAGTTTTGCAGTAGTTTGAATCGCGGAGCTCGCGATTTAACGCGAAGCCAGAAAAAAAACGTTGGCTGTTCTAACGTGTGATTTAACATGAAATAACGGCTGCAAGAAAATCATTCACTCTGAAGTGTGCGGTAAACACAGTATAAAACGGTGGGAAAAAATAGTAATAAAAAAGTTAGGGCCCGTGTAAGAGTACCCGGAGTATCAGCACGTTATAAACTATAGCGTATGCGTGCGCTCTACCGATATACGAGACAGCAACATACAATTTCGCTACATTCGCGAAGAAATTGTTACCTAGAGTTCATCGTTAACAACCGCCACTTTTCAGTAGCGAATTGATCGTTCTATCAATCTAGAATCGCGGCCCAAAACCGTAACGCAAACAGAACGATCTCCGAAATTATCCTTTTGAAACTTCGACGGTTAATTGTTAAATTCAAAGCGGCGTTTTCAGTCTCGCTTTATTGCACTGTGGAGAAAACTTCGCTGATTCTTAAGAAAAGTGACACAACTCAAAATACATTTCTAAAAGAAGTATAATAATTAATAAATAAACTGCGGTATACTTTATAACTAAACAACGGATTTTATGCATTTATGACAAAAAAGTGGCGTAATTTGAGATAGTGAAAACATTAGAAAAATTTGAAAATACAGTTATATTATTTTCAACCTACTCAACGTATTAGCGAAGAAAATAAATTACTACCTCACGTCAGTTTGTTACAATTCAGGTTCGAAATTTTTATTTCGCATAAAGGGGTCAGCTGTCTATTTTTAACTAATGTATACGACAATCTAAATGACAATGTAAATAACGACAATTTATTCTGCGTTTATAAGTTGGTGAAATACAATTTAAAAAATTGGCAATTTTAGGTAATTTTTAGATTGCTATTCTGTAAAAATTCCTTTTTTTGACTTATGTCACTTTTCTTATGAATGAACAATTTCCTCTTATCAATTCCATCGTGATATTCATAATCTATCAGAAAGCAATAGTTAATACACATATCAAATTATTTATCAATAGCAACGATAAATGATCCATCACTGTGAAAACGTCAATCTGATCTGTGTTTTCGAAAAAGTAATAATACAAAGGGCAATGGGATTGAGAAAGTGTATCTAATTATAGAATAAATAAATGCAATTTATTAAAATGGATAATCTATCGTCTGTCAAGTTTATTAACCCTTTGCACTAATTGTTAAGTGTGACTCGACATTAGAAAAAGAAAAATGTAAATAAAACGGGTTTTATATGTATTTCGTTCTTCTTTTATTTATTTAATTGTCTTACTTTTTAGTTAAAAACAAAGATAAGTTTCACAAATATAAATTACAACAATTTTGTTTAGTAATTACATTAAATATATATATATATAAATAAATAAATATATATATATATATGTTTAATATATATATAATATATATGTTTAAAATATAAAAATAGCTGTCAAGCAACTGTCTTTTGAAGTAAATTTTAAATAAACCACTTTAAATAATAGAGAATTGTTGGTAACAAAATTGAAAAATAATTCAGAGAGCAAAGGGTTAAGACTACATTTAAAAAGAGATTGACAGAAAATAACACAGCTTAATATTATAATTATGAGTCTCCAATAATAGCACGTTGTAGATAGTGCAAGCAATACGTTGCCCTACTATAGACACTGTACTACTACTTCAGTATTAGTTACAGACTAATTAACTCGTGCCCATTGCATCTATATTAATGCAGTTTATCGACGCGGATTAACATGTACACGTTTAATTAGCATTCACGGCCTACGGTACAGTGAATCGTACGAATTGCATTACAAGATGATTAATGAAACGTTTTTGTGTCAATTGGAAATTGTTATTTCTGACCCATTAACCCTTTTGTAGATCATGTTCGCCACTTTGTACTATAGATTAACCGTTTCGCAATTCTTATTTAACTTTTTGAAAATCAAGTTCATCTTGAGGATGACTCAAAAATGAAGCGATACAATGTCATTTTGGTCGTTTTTTTGTGATTCTACTCATACTTGTACGGTCATGCATGCAATAAAACTTTTTTCTCGGAATAATAACGTTATATCGGATATTTGATTGTTAACACTAAACCAACCGAGCCTTAAAACTAACTGCTACATGTTCCCTTATAACAAGATTAATTTCATTTAGACTTTCTGTGAATCCTATTATAATACATGCTCTACTAAAGACATTTATACAATCAATTCTGATAAAATCATTTTTATTATTTCAATAATTGTAGAATAATAAATCTGGAACCTGTCATTTTGAACGGTGGTAGGTTTAGTGTTAAAGTATCTGAAGCAACGAAATTATAGTCACCTACAAATAGGTAAATATGATCTACAAACTGGTTAATCTCAATATTATGTATAATAAAAATGATAATGCGGCAAAGTGAAAATTTTCTGATGTCCGACTGTTGAAGTAATTCGTTGTATACATCGATCGAAACTTTCTCTATCGATAGTATCCCACAGGTACACAAACGTGCGCGCCCGCGAGATTGTTGTACGAGCCGCGAATGCTTGAAATATATCCGACGTCGCTGGCACGACGATCGATTCGAAATTTAATTTGCGGGTAGTAAAAAGTGCCATTAGATATCGTACATCGCGGTGGAACGTAGTCGGGGCCGATAAGGAATTTATAATATCGTCCCATCGATATTATCGGCTCCGCCTGTTGCCGATCGGTAAATATCCGCTTAAATATCGTCGTGTAAAGATGAGCACGGTCGGCGTACACAGTTCCGCTGGCGAACGAGTGAGCGAGCAAGCGAGTGAGCGGAGTGTAGGAGCAAGCGAGTAAGCGAACAAGCGAGCAAAACCGATCACGGAACGGAGCCGAGCGGAGCGGGTACGCGCGAGCGGGTACGCTCGCCGACGAAAAAGGGGGTAAATGAATTGCCGTCGAGGCAGGAGAAAAGGCAGGCAAACGGGCACGAAGCTTATCCACGGAACATGCAATAGCACGCGTATTAAAAGTCGGCTAATTTAAAATCGAGCGAAGATCTGCGCTCTCTCGCGCGCGCGACCACGGGGCCTGCAATCGGGCCCGCGGAACTGTGTGGACTCAACTAGCTGACTCACGATCTCGGGCCCCATTGGCGTGGGTAGCGAACTGAGCTATCTGCGACGCGACCGTTCCCTGGAATTCGACGAATCCAAACTTTCCACCGCGCCGATCGATTCGATTCGATTCGATTCGATTCGATTCGGAGCTGTTCGAAGGAACGTGTGCACGCCGGTAACCCGTGTGAAACACGTATAGATCAGATCCATGGAAATTTCGCACGCTTCGCCGTGTTTTGTAAAAAGGAAGACAAGAAAGTCTAATTCACTTACGAGGCTCAATCAAATATAGAAGGTGTGATTAAACAGATTCCGAACTCAGAGACAATTTAATAACTTTGCTGACCACTTCTCCATACCCTCGTGCATCAGTCTGCCAATTTCCATTGGCAATAATTTTGCGCCAGTATACTTTGGTTGACTGCATATTGTAAGAAATCGTATGTGTAAAAGTGCGAACACGAATGTGAATGTATGCGGTCAGAGGCGATACAAATAATCTAATAAAAATAATAAAGAGTTCGATCAATAAAATAATGTCAGCCATATGCAAACTTCCTCTGCATTTAAAATTGATCTTAGTTCAACATCGGCAGTCAACATGATCATTGCTAGAGCGGTGTCTCTGTATCGTTGACATAGTAGTGCTCGGTTTTTGCATCGGTTCGGGAGACAGTAGTTCGATCGAAATATTAACATTTATCACTTGAAATAAAAACTATTTTAATGAAAAGAAAAAGTTTAAGAAACAATGTAAATATTGAATTGGCAGCATTGAAATTGAATAATCCAGGAATACGTCGACGTTTCGGTATTATTTCAGATCATTTTCAAGAAAAGTAGAAGAATTGCGTCTGTAAATGATTAAACTTAATTACGTTTTGTTGTGCGTTAATTTAAAGAGAAAGGAAAATACTGTTACCTACTTACTTAGAGCAAAAGAGAACATTTTTTTAACTGAATGGAAACACGTGTTGATGCCAAGTCGGTATATAAGACAATAAAATAACATTTGATCGAATACACTGCACCGAAAGTGTTTTTGGTAAAGGGATCGTACCCTTTACCTCAGCTTTGTAGTATATGTATTACGATATCTTTTCTTGTCGTGCGTCCGCTCCCACGACTAGAAAGGTTTCCTTTTTATTAGGTTTTTATACTTAGTTTTTAGAAATTTTTTTTTCTTTTTTTGGTCTAGACAGAGCGGATTGTAAGTTCAATCCGCTGTGATTTCTTTGTTTGTTTTAATAGCTTTACTAGGTATAAGTACTATTTATTTATTTGTGACACGTTTAGATTAAAATTTTTTGACGATGTAATCACTGACAGGTAGAAAAATTAAAAAAAAAGTGCGCCGAAAGTGTAAAAATATTGTTATCTTATACAATGGTTCAAAAAGCATGTCGCTCGAGTAGCGACGCACAGTGGTCGGAACCTATAGAAATAATGGAAAAAACCCATAACTTCGGTATTTCTCAATTTTTTTTAATAATTCTTTTTTTATATCATTTCTTAATCTTCACACTTCTCATATTATTAAACGAAATTTTAAACAATGAACTTAACATAATTGTTTATATAAAATATTGTTTACTACATTACGAACTATTATTTCAGCATATTAAATTTGAAAACTTGAAATGGTATTAAGCAAACAAACTATAAATAGAATTAAACAAACAAACTTGAAACAGTATTAAACAAAAAACTTAATATAATCTTATTTACATAATATCACGAATAATATTATTAACGAATACCTTAACATATTTAAATCCTACATTATTATGTTAGTATAGTAATATTTATGAAATATACATTAACTCTATTTCATCAGAGACTGCGCTTGTTCTCTAAGTGGCAGTGATTTTGTCTTCGCGGCTCTGGTCTTAAAAGAATAATATATGGATCCGAAGTTATTAAAAGTATATTTAACATATCCTCATTTGTTGCTAAACGAGAGCACTTTCTGGTGTTGGGTATTCTATAAAATCTGAAATCTTTATTTCTACTCTCCTGGGCCTCTTCCGGGATCCTGCTTCGTTGCTCAAATTTCATGCGCTCTCGAACTTTAAGGAACGTGTAGCTTTTTTCGTAGAGCTAAAGAAAGTAGCTGCAATATTAAATTATATGTATCCCACTTTCGGGCTTTATATTGTTATTTTGGTTGTAAGTTTTCGAAAATTATTTGCATCGGGCATAAGCTGAGACTATATACATTTATAATATATAGCATATATCGTTATAAATGTTCCCAACAATGAGAGAATAACGTCGAACGTGTGGTTAGAATTCTGTTAGAATCGAACTACAACCTGAGAGGTCTACTTTAGATCTATTTTTCTCCGTTATTAAAGAGAAAAACAGAAATTCATTTTCATAGCAGGATACATTGGTTCATGGCCTATCAGCAAATAGTGGTCGATATTTGAAATAACGACTTTCATAATTTTGTGTTTTTTCCTTTTTCCGACCACTGTGCGACGTTCGAACCCGCACGAGGGTCGCCAGACAATCCAGAGGTATACGAAAGGATGCGACCCGGCTGGCGTACAACCCCGAACCGGACAGCTTGTTGATCTATGCCCGTATAATGGTGGAACACGTGGCAAATAAGGCATACATTATCGGAGAGGATCGAGTGATCGTTTCGCGTCACGTCTTCATCGGCTGTGTTCGAGATTGAGCTTGTGTAGAACGTGGCTGGCCTTGATTAACCCCCAAGCCGAAGAACGAGAATGATTCGTGGAGGATTTGCGCGCATACCCTCAGACTCACACAGACGGCTCGAAGACGTTGCCGGGGTGTACACTTGTAAATGACTGAATCCCCATAAATCAGCCGCGTAAATCGATAGTTCAACTTACCGGGGGCCCCATTAAGCGAGTGTAGTAATAAAGCTGTATCGGTAACGTTATTGGTGTCCTCTTAATAACAACCCGATCCAGACTGAATAACAGAGAGGAGCTTGAGTTATGGGCTCCACCCCTTTCGCGCGCACAAGCTCCTCTGCAACACGCGTCGCGCGGCCAGAACTTCGCTCCGACGCGTCACGAGCAAACTTTGGCTCCGCTCGAAACAATTTCTATCAGTGGTCCTCGTTGAACAGCTTCAGGTAGGTCAGTCGCTTCAACTTCCTACGTATCCGCGCGAAAACGAAGGGCGTGTCCTCAGGAGCTGCCCGTGATTCCGGAGCCAGACATGGGTCTAACCAGCACTCCTGGTAATATCAAGTATTATTTCAAAGACAGGATGGGCCAAAAGTTACTGTACACGGTCGTCGAGGAAAATCCGGGAAACTGGATAAAAAATAATAGTTTAAACTCCAGGAAAATGTCAGTGGATCCTTTCGCTAGTTTTTATGTGCATATAAACGTAACGAATGGTATGAAGATACATCATGTTTACTCATATGCAAAAATATAAATTCAGTTTACCTTATCCGATGTCATCATTCATAACTAGACTGCCGATCTTTATGCAAAATAAAAATTGTTTGTATATACTGTAAGACACTCGAGCCAAATAAATACTTTTTGCTTCTATTGATTATCTTATTAAACTCAAACTAATAATGTGCACTGCTTTATATGGTTCATACCCATTTTTGTCATAAATGCATAAAATACACAGTTCTATTCATGACTGTGGATCTCTATGCAAAATAAAAGTGTTATACATTGTGCTACTTTTATTATTATGTATTATTATGTATATGCAATAAAACCAATTGTGGTTTAATAAATTTTAAAATTTATTATGTAAACTTTCAACGTATATGTTTTCCTCTTTCATTCTTTTCCAACATCGATTGTTCGGAAGAAAAACTCTGACTACTAGTAACGAGAACATCCTGCATAGCTATGGCATTATTGATGAATAGACAGCTGATCTTTATATTAAATAACAATTTTATATATGTATACCTAAATTTCAATAAACTGGAGTGTGAAATAGAAATTTATTTTTTTTCTTAGTCTACTGATGAATGTTAAAACAAATAACTGTTGGTGTCAATGTATCGTCCTGCTGAACATGAGACCGGAAATGATTAACGCATGTTCAGAACGTTCTCCAGTCCGACAGAGGAGTACGGGCTGTTTGAAAATTTCCCATCAAACTGCCGAAAAGCCGTGTACGTAGCTGGCAAAGACATTCATCGACCATCGTGTTCCCGGAGCCTGCATTCCCTCGACAGAGCTACGTCTTCGGCTCGCACCGTGTAAATCATCCGCAATCGGATCTCGTTCGGAAACAAGGAACGGCTTTCCTCGGAGGGCCGTGATGTTCGAGTGAAATGAAGAATACAAAAAAAAGGAATGGCAGAAGAATAAGAATGAAAAGTGGAAGAAGAAGAAGAAGAAGAAGAAGAAGAAGAAGAAGAGATAAAAAAAGAAGAGCGGCATCAGATACGTTCGTGGACTGTTCATCGTGTACGTGGCTCGGAGAGGATATAATAATAATATCGGCAGAGGTAGAGGGGGATATAGTCGTCACGACGGATCACGTCGAAGTCGTGCTCTTCCGCGGCGTCCAGGGACGGCGAGATCGCGCTTGTGATCAGTTCGCGAGGGAGTCGAAGGAGAGGATCCCCCGGCAACCTCCGCAGAAAGTTCTGGTGCGTGCAATGCGAAACGTGACACAACCCGGCCGCCCTTCACCCGCCTTCCTAACAATACCCTCGTCTTCGGCCGGTTGCTTCTTCTTCCTCCGTTTCTCCGGCCTCTCTTCGGGTTCTTCTGGTACACCCGTTCTCCCGTCTCGTTCCTGCCACGCTTCCTCCTCTCTTCTGGACTCGAACCATCCGCCTCCTCCATCTTCGCCTCCTTTTCTTTTAACCTCTCCCGATCCGCCTTTCTTCTTCCTCCGCTTGCCTATCCTGGTCCCTTTTCCTCCTCGTTGCTCGATCTCTGCCAAGGTATTTTCTGCGCCACACCGCCGCCGCCGCCGTCGTCGTGCCCCGGTGCCGGAACCAAGGATAACTGGAATCTGTTAACGCGGCGACGTCCAATTTCTACCAGGAGGGTGGTTGAAGGATAGAGGGGGGCGGCCAGTTGTAAATTGGCGGCAAATGGCGCGTAAACATACGCGCGTCAGGTATATTAACCGACACGCGCTGACAGAGTTCACGTGAGCCGCCGCGGTAGCTTATACTTCCTAAGCGTTGTTCCCCGTTATTTATCGCCGCTGGATTTGTCGGGTATTATTCGGTGATTTATACGCCGCCTCGTAATTCATATATGCGTAAACAAAGGAACGGACCACCGCCGTGCGCGAGCCTTTGCCTACCTGCTTCACCCTGTCCACTCTTCTTCAAGCTCTAACGATCGGGACACGTTCCCGCGGACGGTTTCTGCGTCCTCGGAAGCAACTCGCCCACCTGTCGAGAGGTCACCGGATAGTAAATTCCTCCGCGCGACAGTCTGTCGGACGATCGGGTTCAAATTCGAAACCGTTTCGTCTGATCTACGTTGGATAACGAAATTGGTATGCTAGCTTCACCGTGATGATCGGGGTACAATGAAAATCACCGACACGGTTTTCACAGACAACATTTCACTACACTTTGGCCGGCAGCGCCTTTAACCGACAACGAATCTAAAATCGTTGTCGGTCAAAGTAGTTGACGGTTAAATTGGCTCTGGAGTCGGTGAAATTTTTTCGGTGAAAACCGTGTCGGGGAAATTTATGTCGGTGATTTCCATGGATCCTGATGATCGAGGGCAGGGGAGTAAAATCGGTATTGTACTAATCATTGATACACAAACAGATTTTGCATAAAGATCCGAAGTCTAGTAATAAAGAATTACTACACTTTTAAGACGCAATTGGTAACTTAAGACCTAATTGAAAATAGTCGAATTATTAGAAGAACTTAATAACACTGTTATATTATCTTCAACCTACCAAACATATTAAGAAAGAAGATTTTCTATTTCACTCTATATTGTTACAATTCGATTAAAAAAAAATTATTTTGCACAAAGATCCACTGTATACTAATGACCTATAGATGACACATGTCGCCAGAAATATCGAAAATATTTTACCGTAGGACAAACAGATCCTAAAAATATTTGATAGCTCTTGTTGGAAAACACTTTAAGACAATTTTGAACGCCCACTGTATCTGTCTCGTTTTTGGATAACAATTCGGAACTCGAGATTTGGATCAGCCAGTACAGTGCAAGAGAGTCTTATGATGGCGACCAGGCTATCTTGCTTCACAATCCTGATCACGATCACACACGCACGCCGAACCGCCCACCGCGTCCTCGCCCCTTTTTCCTCTTTGTCTGGTTCCCATCACCCGCGATCTTTGTTCTCGCCCCCGAGAGTGTGAACGCACGTGCGTGAGCTTGCATAGCAAAATCATTTCGTCGGCTTATCACCCCCGCGTCGTCACTTGGAATCTCGTTACGTAACGCGCATAGCTGCTCAAGCCTATTCTCGAGATTAGGCTTTCTCCGACACGTACCGTGCCGGTGGACGGTGTGCAAACACAAGAGATCAACGATCTCCTTAGGCAAAACTAAACAAGTTCGTTTTCAGCTCCATTTTAATAAGTTAGCCAGTAATGCTTTTGTAAAAATATCAGAAACTCAATTATTTTTTACACAAAATTTGTCTTTTAAACGAGGCATGCATAAAATAGATGCGAATTTCTTTGTATAAAGCACAAATCGTGATCGTACTTACAGGTGTTGGAATCCCGATTGATTTCAAATTAACTAATTAACTGATTAGTCGAAAGAACCGTTTAGTATATATAATAGAATCTGTTGACGTTGCATTAAAACGTAAAAGTTAGTTGGTCGAAACAGGTAACACAATCTTGTAAAACAAAGTAGTATTGAAAAAAAAACAAGGAGAATATTGAAACTAATCATAGGAAAATCAAGGAAAGTTAAAAAGTTGCAAACACATATAATAGTTTTGAGTAAGTTATTGAAATTTTTAACAGTAACAAAAATAGTAATTTATTGATGTTTTGAATAATCTACTCTTTTTGTACTCTCATGAGAAAATAGTCTTTATCATCTCGACAATATTAAATGTAACAGCTACCATTACTTTCATCGAGCTAAACGTGAGAAGAGTACATTGTATGTAAATTAGGATTCTTGATTACCGGGGATATAATTAGATAATTATTTTAGCGATCAAAGAGATAATCACTGAAATTAGGTGTTCCGCACATGCGTGTAAATAATACTTCATTTTTTATCTGATGTCTGAAATGATCTATACATAGCGTTGAATGAGATTTCTCCAAGTTGAACGAATTCGAAGGAAATTATTGCGTTTGTTCAGGCAGTCATTGAGAGAAATCGTTCGAGGAAGTTGTGTTTCGAAAAGAAAGCTATTGGCAATATTTGAAGGGTATGGGATAACGAAACATACATCAAATGATCAAAGTACGTCCCACGCTTCCTTTCTTCGCAGATTACAATATTCGTCTTGTTACGTGTGTACGCACGTGCGTGAAGCCTCGCAAGAATGGCGAGCAATTTGTCATCTTTTCTCGAAATTGCTTCCGCTGTGTATCGTCTAAGAAGAGCATCACTTCCCACTAGTACAAATATACAAATATTTAGTACGAAAACAGGACTCACGTTAATAATCATAATCTGGAGAGAGATTCAAACAATAAACAATTAATAGACTACGGATTTTATGCATTACGACAAAGAGAGTGGGTACATTTTAAAATATTGGATGGATTAAGCGAACTTAGAAACACGTATTATTTTCAAATTACTAAAATGATTAAACAACGAAAGAAATGATTTGGCTTTGATCAATAAGTGTACTTAGAAAAGAAAGTTGCGTCTGTTTAACATTAAATCTACTAACATCGGTCAATAATAAAAATGATTGTATACATATAATAGAGCACATGTTACAACAGGAGTCGTACAAAGTCTAAATAATCAATCTTGTAATTTTTATACGAGAACGTGTACCAATTTCCACTTACGCCTTTCTTTTTAAATGAAATAAAATTTGATTCGTTTTTAATCAATATTCATTTATTAAAATAAATGCAGCCATACGAAAAATATGAATTTTCTTTTATCTTCTACATTTTTCAGAACAAAGATGTTTTAATTTTTTTTTAAATTTATTTATTTAATTTTGCTTTAACATCAAAGGTCATTAGCAACACGGTATGTTTTCGTACAATATTTTGTACATCTTAGTATCGTTGATATATTGGGCAAGACCGACAATGTGTTCCTCAAAACCTAACAGAATGGGTAGAGATCTAGGCAGTTTAGCATTTTTCTTTTCATTTTCATATTTTTTGAATTCCAGTATAAGGTGATTTATGTTAACTGGTACTTACATATATCGCAGATCATGTTTTCTTTTTTACTTAACAATAATGAATGGGTTACTTCTGAGTGCCCAATTCTGATTCTAGAAATTGACGTTTGAATTTGACGATCTATTGGACTTGGAAACTTTTGCCACTCAAAATCCACTCCTTCGTTATGGTACTTTTGTGCATAAATTCTTTTAATATTATCAGTTACATGTTTCCTGAATATTTCATTTATATGGTTTTTGAGGTCATTTACTCTGGTATAATGAGTGATTTGTTTCATTTTTGTATTTGATGCTGCCAATTTGGCTGCTCTATCTGCGTTTTCATTACCCTGTATACCCATTAATTGCTGTAACTGTAAAGAAAATGATACGGCAAGGGGTTAAGGTAAGTGTAATGTTAACGTTACTTTTCAGAGTCGAACATTTCATACGTAATCTTAATATTACTGGTCTTTCGTTGTGGAAAGTGACGCAGTGAAAAGGTTAAGTAGAGAATGAAATGAAGGAAATTTTTTCAAAATCAGCATATACCATGGGATCGGTTTTCCCGAGTATTTCTAGCGTGGAGTGAGTCGATCCGGCAAACGATCGTCTCGAGCCCGATAAATCTGTCAGCCTCGAAGGCTGGATCAAAATCGTGCAGAGAGGTTCCTCGCTCCGCGCCCGCCGCGTCCCCGCTAAGCTCTGTAAACTTAATGAACGACAGAATCGCTCGAAAGCAAGCGGTTGTCCCACGGCCGCGACCGTCGGCGTGCAGCAAAACGAAGTCAACGTTATCGGCGTCAAACAAAGGACATTACTTATCCGCCAGTCATACATTTCCATCACCCACGCACGGTGCACGCGTACATGCGTGACCAGGCACGAGGGAGCATCTCTCGCGCGCGATTAACGGTGCAAACGCCGATTTTTCGATTTCGTTCGCTTCTCGAGGCTGATGTCGCGGCGCGGGGCCTGGTCGGGGAAGAGGATTGCCAGAGGAACAGAGCACAGAGGGAGAAGCTGCGTGGGAGGAAATTGCTCGAACCGTCGCCATGACCTGTCGTAACCTCGCCGGAGCTGCCGATCCGACATCTCAGATCGAACGCGATGCGAAATTCCCGATTAAGTGGTTCCAGCGGCGGTGTGCCCCTAACTTCGGTTCGGCCTTCTCCTTCCTCCGCATCGTCTCGTTCGGCACGTTTTCTTGTCCGGCACAAGGAACTCGAGAAGCTCCTCTCGTTGGCCATCAATCGAGCACCATCGATTCCCCCGTGATCTGTTTTCTTGAGAACATTGGGTCTCTCCCAACGGAGCGGGGGCCGCGCGCCGGACCTTCTTTATACATTGCCGTGCAGTTTCTCTCTTTGACCTCCGTTGACCCCCGAGGACACCCGCGTACCAGTTTGTAGTCGAACGTACGTATTTACACGGCACGATGCTCCTCGTCGTCACCGTCCTCCTTCTCCTCCCTCTTCTTCCTACTCTATCTTCTCCTCTTCCTCATCTTCTTCTTCTTCTTCCTCTCGTTTCACAGTCCTAGCCGCCTTCACGGCGGTGGATGGTAGCTGGCTTGTTTGTTGCCCCCCGGATGGCAGAATACACTTCCGAACGAACTGGACGAGCTTATCCTACGTTTCATAATTGTTGCGTATTTACAGTGCTGGCCATATACGCTTCTCGTCAACAAAATGGCCCAGGTGTGTTAACTTTAAACTGTTCAGCGTTTTGTTTCATATTAAGTATGTGCATTCGTGTGCTTCGTTGTTTCTAAGCTAACATTTTTTTTGTGCTTTATTCATAGTACACCGCGCACTCTTCGATCTCATTTAACTTTTCGCATTTCGAATATTTACCTTCTGGAGCAGCATCCATTTTTAGGATTGAGATTAATATAGTCTCTTCAATATTATTGGCTCTGAGCACTCTGACAGCGCAGATCCCGACACCAAAACTGCGTGACGATTGAAAGCAACGTTCAAACTCTAACCATTTCGCATAAATGGTAAGCACCTCCGTTTTTTTCATAGAGTCATTATTCGAGTACCCCATAATAAACATATCGCACCCCGGCAAGAACAATGACGCAACTCAAAAAATAACGATATTGAAGTTGGAACTGTAAAAGAAACAGTGTAAAAGAAGTATGTATGTTCGTTACGCGAGGAAAAAGTATCGTTCCTCTAACAATATTATGACGCGGGGTAGTCGCCACGGGTTCCATGGAAATCACCGACAAAAATTTCCCCGACACGGTTTTCATCGACAACATTTCACCGACTCCAGATTTCACCAGCGACTACTTTGGCTTACAACGCCTTTAACCGACAACCTTCGTTCGAATAATCCGTTACGGAAGAGAACAGTTGACGTTCACACTCGACAGGGGATAGTCAAATAAAGCATTTCTACATTACACATTTCGCTCTCTTCTGACAAACCATTCGACTCTACAGAACAGTGATGGATGCGTTTAATTGGCCTCTACATGCTAGAAAAATTCATATTTCTAACTTTTAATTGAACCCTTACAAGGCAGTTACTTTAGGTTTTCTTTTTGAGCTAGTTCATAGCTATAGTAGTAGGAACAGTGCCACTTTAGAGTTGATGGAGGCATCCGTAATATCATTTGATAGAGCCTAGTCGAATTTACTCGCAAAAATATATTTCTGAAAGATTAACGAGGCCTGACATTTCACATCTCAGCCTTACAGCTAAGAAATGTACTTGGTTTACATTAACCTATCTGTACAAAACTCAGAGTATTTTATCCTTAAATGTCCCAAAAGTCTAACCTGAAAATGTCCCAGATCTATCCCCACTACTGCGGGATATATCCCCTTGAGGGGCCGTGAAACTCGAGAGGCCTTGGTCACCGAGAAATACGACATCATGCGGCTCGGGTATATCAGTGAGATCACTTAATCCGAATTTCTACCTTCTTTATTTTTCATTATTATTTTATGGTATTTCGATGGCCATATTTGTGGCATTTTTCTAATAAAAATCATACTAAATATGATATAACCTCGATGATATTTGTTTGTGTAATAGACAATTAAAGTTTCGGCCACAAGGAGCGACAGTCGCCGGCGAGCCTTTAATATGTGCAGGCGACTGCGACTGCGTCTCTTTCTTTTCTATACGTTATCCTTCTTCGCGCCCAACACTTTAATTGTCTATTAGTCAATCAAATATCATCGGAATTATATTATATTTAGTATGATTTTAAATAAAAAAAATGCCACAAATACCGTTATTGAAGTCCCATCAAAAAATAATGAAAAATAAAGAAGTTGTAAATTTGGATTAGCTTTGTTTACATTTCTCGGCGACCGAGGCCTCTCGAGCTCGGCTGTCCTTCTCTATGTTCGGCAAAAGTCATTCCCTAACTTTCCCATTTTTGTTGGTTTGATATGCTCTTTCGTATATGTATTTATGTTCTCTTTTACTCTCATTTTCCTACTTTTCCAACCACTCTTCGACCTTTCTGTCTTTTTTCCCGCTCACTACATCCTCGAGAAAAGACCTGTACTACGTCGATGAAAATTTCATAATTTTCTTAAAATCGTTACTGTGAGAATACTAGACTTTTTAGTTACGTCACTATTCTTGCCGGGGGTGCGGTATGTACCTTGAAGGAGAAATTCATGTTTGAGGTTTTGGTTCAGGTTTTTGGCGATTTGGGATCATACCGAAACGGATCGCTGTTGATCGTTTAACGAGGGCGCGCTTACAGTTCCTAGAAACGACAATTCGTTAATTCGAGTACATAATATTCGTACACGCAATGCACATTCTGCGCAATGTGCATCGACAAGGAGAAGTCGATGGTTATAGGCGTACAAGATCATCGTGCGGAGATCTCGACACGCCCGGAGTTCACGCTCCGGCCAGTGGGGTCATTGGGCAGCCTGCTCGACAACAAATCATGGCTAATGATCTACCCGTACCTTTGCAGTTACCGTACCTTATACTTCGCTAAGGCTTCCACCTTGGGCCGGGTCCCGGCATCCCTCCTGTTAGTCATCGCACGGCCGAGCCTATGACAAAGCAAAAGTCGTCCACTCCCACAGGAAGGCCGTTTCTCGTTACTTCTAATTACAATGCGAACGCCGTTGCTTTTAAGCTACTCTCGCGTTAGCGATTAACTAAATGTACGTGTTAAGGTGTTCTACAAAGAATCTAACTCCGCATCACGGAACCGCTTGTCGTATTTAATGGATTCTTCGGGCCGCGCGCGAGCGGTCGCGCACGTGAATTATGCGAATTATTCGAGGATGATTGATTCGCCGGAGACTTTTTGATACCGGCCCGAGACACGACCGAGTCTCGCCTGGCTGAAACGCCGTAAGAAAACCCGCGCAGATTGTTTTGTAACGACGCGTAATGCGCCCCAACGATACATAATGATTTTAGCGGTGATGTTCCCTCGCAACGCGCCGTTGGTAACACGGCGAATATAATTGGAGACTTTCTGTCTTCGTGGAAGTCGTTATCGAGCGAACACTTTGACCCTTACGCGTTTATATGACAAAACAACAAATGAATTGGTGGCTGGAGCAACGTTTTAAGCGGGTAGACTCTTTTCCAGGATTGCAAGCTTGCCGGATGCGCCTTCTCATTTCTCGATAGTCGAGAGATGAAGTTTGTCAGTAGTCAAAAACGCTAGATAAATGATCAACCGTATAATGCACAGCTGTATGCTTCCGAATAATGCAAATTACGCCTCGTAAACGTAAAAATAATACAAGAGAAATGAGAAGGCACTTGTCGCACCCTTGCAATCCTGAAAATGCGAGTCTATCCCCATAGGATCTATTTTCTATTCGTATCTAATTCTTATTAGGATCTAATTCTATTGTCATATCATGTTGCATTGGAATTTTTGCGCTTGGACAACTGAATCCGTCGAAATGATGAATTTTAAATTCGTCGGATACTTAATGAGTACACTTATTTATTCAGACGGGTTTTTTAACAGCTATACCAACGTCTCGATAAATACAAATTCGTTACTTTTAGAATGCAAATTAGTCACTTCTAGTGCTCGGTTGTTCTAGTGTTAAGACTACTTCGTTTCCTGCAGTCCCCACAGCAATCTTCTTGGCTATACATGTGGGGATAGTCGAGGCAAAGGTAAATGCAAAGCATAGCAACACCAAAGATACCCTAAACCAAGGTTTCTCAAACTATTATAGCCAAGAACAGGCGTGGTAAATGACCCGAACCTAGGACATACATATGTAATGTGGATAACGGGTCCATGTATGTCTAAATAGGTCGGGCACTTAGATTTGTAGGGGGCAGTCCATTGACTGTCCCGGGTGTAGTTAGGTTTTTAGTGAGTATGCCTACTCCGATCACCGGGTCCCATGGAAATCGCCGACACAAATTTCCCCGACACGGTTTTCGCTGACAATAGACACCAGATTTGACCGACGCACAGTGGGACATTTTGACCAAAAAGCTGGCCAAAATTATTTTATAGTAAAAAACAAGTGCACTGGTGTTGTTTTGAAGAAAATAACATTTGTCCTTTTGTTCGAACATATCAGGTGTATTGCTAAATTAAAACAGTATTTACAGACAATAAATTTACTTTATATATTTAAAACTCTTCGTTACTACTTTCTTCCGCAGGTTCTACTCTCGCTTTAGGAGGCAATAGTAATTTTATAGTTTACTTTAAGTTCCATCTTTTTCTTCGGCTTTCGTCTTATGTCATAATTAAATTATTTTAAGAACTATTATATTAATTTATTATTTAAACGTAACAATTCCACTAACCTCTCATAAATATAGGTAGAGTTATAGGTCCATTGAGCCAATCATGATTGTTTTTAATGCGCTGCTAGCCATCTGAGTTTAAATTGATGCTTTACCATAGAAAATGCTTCAAATCTTTTCGTTGTTCTTTGCCCAAACAATACTTATCAAGAAGATATTTTTGCATATATTCCAGTTTTTTGCAAAAATTTGATTCCTTTGACTCGACAATTAAATTGTATATATGTCTTCGAGTTATAACCGTGACATCTGAATGTCCTGGAAGAGACACCCAACAATAATTGCATTTTTATATATTTCGAAAAATATAACTTGCTACAGAAAAAAGTGATAAAAAATGCATCCGCAATATTCCGCGGCTACTTTTTTATGGATTATCTTCTACGATAAATATACTTCAGTTTGAATTGTATTTGAGTGCTTAGAAAAGCTTAGAAGTATAACAAAATGCTTACTATATGCATATACAATACTCAAACTAGCAACATATATCTCTAGCACTTCTATGAGCCATAGCTACTTAAATTAAACACAATTATTCTAACTAAACGTGTAGGAGTCATCAACATACCAGGTTCTGAAGAATCCATAGCACAATCTTCGCATATTTTTACTCAAACAAAAACTGCGACAGTATTTCTTAAAGCAATTTACAATAGCAACGGCAGAAAACACGACCTCTTTAAGTAAACTATACCTTTCGACTCACACTGCAAGGTGATACGAAGGTTAGTGGCAAAAATACGGTTGTATTTTGATTCGCAAACCACTTAGGCACAAAAAGCAACTGTTATTTGGAAATTGAATCTTGGCCAACTTTTTTGTTAAAATGCCCCACTGTACGACGACTATTTTGGCCGACAACGGTTTTGACCGACAACAAATCTAAAATCGTTGTCGGCCATAGTAGTCGATGAAATCTGGAGTCGGCGAAAACCGTGCCGGGGAAATTTGTGTCGGTGATTACCATGGCACCCCCAACCACCTGAGAGGTGAGCCCCACACTATCCCCCACCGTCATCTAGAGGGGTGTACGTAATTGTATTTCTCCTATATCCGTAAAAAAATTTCCTAAACTTTATTCCGCGGAACACCAGTGACAATTTTGAAAGGTTTTATACACTGCAACACATTTCAAGGTCTTCTACTTCATATTGAAAAGCGAGTGATGATTAACCTAAAAATTAAGCTAAGTGTTCGGTTAACATTTCCAAGTTTGTAAAGTCTTCCATTGCGGACAAAGTTTGTGAAACCCTGCCCTAAACCACCACGAGGGTAATGATGAAAATGAACAAGAAGGAGGTAAAGACTTTGGCAACTAGTGCAGGCTACATCGAGTAATTTCATTCTCAATACTGTCACTACATTCGTACAAACTGACAGCAAGACATATTACCATTTTCTTGGAATTTTAACTGTTTTTCGTTATCCGATGACCTTTTCGAATTTACCTCGAAGCATTGCACAGGGATTCTAAGTTGTCGAGTATCGACATACTACATAGCATAGGAGTAAGAGAACGAGGGTGTTAGCTCTGCCTAAGCTCTAGGAATGTATCTACTACATTGTTTATACATTGTTATACAGGGTGGGGCATCTAAAACAGGTCACCTGAATAACTCGATGTCATTAATTTTTTTATAGGTGGATGTGACATCTTATTAGTGCTTTGAGACATTTTATTTTCTATTGCAGTTGACCTTGCGTGACCTTGAATGACCTTCATAATAGGTTATTGTATTCGTCTTGAAACACACTATCAAAATGTAAATAAAAAACCATACCGCTCCATTAAAAAACAACAGAATTGACCTTCGTATCTCCTCAAGCGCCTCGATATCAAGTAAGTTTGGTCTGACGCATTTTTCTCTATTTTCAAGAGCAAGCGAGTTATTCAGGTGGCCTGTTTTAAGTGTCCCACCCTGTATATACATATACATTGTTTTATACAACTTATATCGTCATCTATTATGACTCTGTACAACAGGCAGCGTATTCGCGGCAAAAATAATTAGAGCAACGTGTACAAGGTGAACGATGATCAGGACTCCGAGGATCTAAGCTGAGTGTTCGCGATCCAATTATGTAGAAAGCATGCAAGACTCGCGAGATGCCGACGCGACGGTAACAAAGATATCGGATCCCGTTTCCGAGCCAAAGATGCGTAAATAAATATTTAAATGGAAACACGGAGTCGGAGCGTATTCGCCGCGTATTCCGCATTCTTCGGAGTTTGTTCCGCCACGTCCACAACTGGAAGGTATAATTGTTAAAATAAATAACGTTTCAGTAATGTTTTAGGGCCGGCGCTGCAACATATTCCGTTCGCATACCCGATCGTATACGCTTTCGGCGGGGACAAACGCCGCTTCTATCGATAGTTCGGCGTTTTATTGACAGAAAGTAGAAGCTTATCAATATTTCAATATCGACAACGAAAACAATTTTATTCAATAAAATGGAAATCGAGTGGGACCAGCCAATACCCTTTTGAATATTTACAGCGGTTAAATAGTTACAACCTGGATCCATTTACATCCCAAAATCTTCCTCAAAAGCGAGTAAGAAATCGATGCCGCGCACACGCTGCGCTGGTCAATACCGATGGAAATTTCATGGCAACCGTACCATGTAGACGCGTCCTTAAGGTTCGCTGTAATTAAAATTTTCTTTCACGTCAATATTACGCGAACAGAGTCTCGCAGGAAAACAAATCGTTTTGTTATGTCACTTGAATTATTGATATATTAAATGAACATTTTATTACATTTCTTAACCCTCATCCGCCCCTCGTATCAATTCGACACAGTTTTCCCGAAATAAGTTATAGCGTTCTGTTATTTGTAAGTAAATTTGTTCGATACTTGGTGAATTTTTTTTAATGCAGAACATGTGACGGCAAAAACCTAAGGCGTAAGTGTTAACTCGTCAATTTGAATGAAAAAAACATCGAAAAGTAATTGTTTGACATGTTATTTTCTCGACTTTTTTATCACTGTGTCAATTTAACTCAGAGGGACAGATTCAGTTCGTTATATGAGGGACGGATGAGGGTTAAGGCACTTCTTCGAAGCTCCTGTCTAAAATATAATATAAGCCGATAATGCCGGTATTATTAAATTAAATTTTATATTTACTTTTTCATGTCTTAACCCCTTGACTTACAATTCATTTTATAGTTTCAGTGACTAGAACTTTTTTTGTCAATCGTAATTTCCTAAAACATGGAGAATATCGATATAAATTGTTTGCCTATATGCTCTCCAATAGCTATATACTAATAAAACCAAAATAGAATTTATTTATTTATTTTTCATTTTATTTTGGTTTAAAGGAAAGTATTACCATACGTGTCAGACACGATACTGTATGGCAAGGGGTTAAAATACATTTTTACGATGGAAACAATTATTTTTATTAATTAATTAATTGGTTAACGATCGTAATTTATCTTCAGGATAATACAAAGTTTTATTCGCGGCGAATAAATAGCCATTTTGTGAGATACTAAAAGCTGGATTCGGATTTGAATCTCCAGGTTCGAGAGCCACGTTAGTTATTAAAAATGTTTTTAATCAGTTTTTTAAAAGAAAGGTGTTTCGACCTAGACCAGATAGAGAACTCATCAGTAAGGCTATCTAGCGGGCCCTGCCTTATACACGGGATGTTCGAAGGCAATATGAGAAACGTATTTATGCTGAATGGTGACGTATCAGTAACTAGCGAGAAAGTCTTTCCGACGGTCGTGTCCATCTTGGGGACGGTGTCAGAACTACTGTCAGAACTAATTATTTAATTATTTAATTATTGTTTAGATTATGTTTCTAATATTGGAATAACTGACACTAGACAACATATTTTAGTAAACGATATAAATTTTGTTAATTGCAACACAGTGCGACGGTGAACACGGTTACCGTAGCATCAGGAAACGTGTCATTAATCGAAACTTTTTAATCGATCAGCTACTTGAACATCGAACAATGTCGGAGCGAAGCTTAAGTTCGTTGGTACGCTGCTTCCCGTTATCGGTGCACGACAGGACTCGTTGGAATCCGAGACGCGGTGTTCATGGGATAGAGAGCTCTTAGGCGGATCTTGGTACGCAACTCTCTATTTCCACCGAGAGCAGCGGCCCGGTCGAGTGAATTTACGTTACTACCGTTCGCCGATCGGCAATAAAAACGAGCGCAATGCGTAATGGAGCCACGGTGTAACGGGTATGCACCGAGAAAGGTCAGGGGTCCGTTCGCGTTTCTGAACTGCAGCGTGCACCGATGTGCTTCAAACGCATCGCTTTACATCAAAGACTTGACGTCAGGAGTCCGTCCTCTGCAATTCATTCAAAGGGGGATTCTCGTCTAACTAACTCAAAAATCTACATTGTTTCTATTTTCTTTCTCAAAGTACAAAACCTTAAATTTATCTATCCCAAAATTTTATGCTCGAACTCATGGAAATGACTAAACTGAAGATTTTATGCATTCGTGAGACAAATGCGTAGGAGAATGTGCGAACATATTGATCCGCAATTTTTAACTTCATAAAATTATTGTCCATTATTATTATCTTTTAGTACCATTATTACCACTTTCCATATTTAATTGCATTATGAATGACAATCCTGAAATTGGACAGATATAATTTTTCATGATTGAACAGTTTTCAATTATTTTTGAAGCAATTGTTACTGTATGTCTGTATAAAATTGGAATAAACTTTAGCTTTAATATCATCTTTATAAAACAACAGTGTATTTTTATTACTTGGTAGATTTTCTGCTGTTCGAGCATAATGCCTGTTAAAATGTTGATTTTATTGGAGTTTCGTCGGTGGCGTTTCCAATACATTCATATGGGTCGGGCGTTCACTTTACAAATTACCGACAGCATGATTGTAATGAGAAGTGTATCGTAGGAGTGTCCAGCAGCATGGCGCCGAGTTGCATGGCACAAAGTTCAACATCCTATTTCGTTCTAGTGCGAAGTCCTGATTTGATGTAAGCTGTTCGAAGTTCCAGCATGTTGCGAGTCGTACGAAGTTCTGATTCGATTTGGATTGTTTGAGTTCTAGTTCGATCTGAATCGTACGGAGTCATAATCTAAAGTTCTAATCCGCGTGTCCGTACCGCGAAACATTCTGCCAAAGAAATTCTCAAATATCTACTGATCCAATCGGAGTGGAAATAAAACGAAATCGTTGATTTGGAGCGTCATCGAATATAAATGATATACATATAATATAAAGCTCAAAAATATAAGCTAAATATTTATTTCTCTGAAAAGCTTAACAAATAAATTTTAGAAAATAATATTGCATGCAGGTATTGTTATCGTGTAATATGTTACTGAGCCATATTCCAGTGAACCATAAACGATTTCCAGATTCGTTTCGTGTCAACAAAATGGGAGAACTTAAACTGGAAGCAGACAGAGCGGTGCTCTGTTGAAGACACTGAAAAGCTAGGGATTACACATCATCCAGTCAGAGAATCGTGCTCGTTCTCAGGCCTACACTGAAAGAACGGGCCGCGGGTGCAAGAGTTCAAAGGGGAGGATTCTCTCGTAACGAGGCTACGATAGCGCTTACATGACGAAGAAGTCGAAGAAGGAGGTGGTAAGAAGAAGAAGAAGAAGAAGAAGAAGAAGAGGAGAAGGAGGAGGAGGAGGAGGAGGAGGCAGAAGAAGGGGACGAAGAATCGGAGAGTGCGTGAGTACACGACGTGTCTCGGTCCAGTGCGCGTCTATAGATGTGGAGGATGGGAAAAAAAGGAACGGTTAGCTGATGAAGGAGAACGAAAAGAGAAGGAATCAACGGCCAGGAACGAAGGAGAACTAACGCGGTGGCCTCAGGGTGGCGGTGCCAATGTATGCGTGCCAGTAAGCCGTGTAACAGACATGTAATACGCACTAGCTATCAAAGACAGAGTATAATAGCTCCGTGCATATGATACCGATTTCTTTGTAGACTGATTTATAGAAACTGCGATGTAACTGTTGTCTATTTGCTCCGCTAAGGGATATCCTTGCTTGAATAGCTCTAACACTAGATGCACTACAAGTGACTTTTTTACGTGACACATTTTATGTTACTTTTCATTTTTATACAAAATAAAAATTCTTTAATGTATAATAAGAGTTTAATAGTTTTATTAATAATTCTATTAAGTTCAAAATATCATATCAATGTTCTTAAATTGTTTCAATCGTTCTATCTTTTAAAGTGCGCCCACTCAGTTCTGCCATAACATTCCACAGTCTATATATTACTCATAAAAGTAACAAGAGTGTATTTGTTCAGATTTTTTAACGATTTCGATTATGGTACAATTCAATATCTCGACCAGTGTAATTATTAGTATCTGTAATTTTCTGTGGAATTTCTTTTCTGACAGAGGGCAGCTCTTTATTGGGCAGCCCATAAACATTCTACTCTCCTCTGCATATACAGACTCGGTAAAACCAGTGTCGGATTGACACTCGTTACGAACAAGGGCAGAAACTGAGATGCATCTTATCGAGGACGCAATATCACGGTACGAATTCGGACAGTGGGAGGCCGGCAATCTTAATAAAGAAACAAATCGAGGTAAAAGCGTGTGGAAGGAAGGAAGGAAGAAAGGAAGAGAGGAAGCGAGGAAATGGGAAGAGATCAGGTTGGGACGAGCGAGGGAACGAAACGAAACAACGAGAGAGGACCAACGCGAAGAGACGGGGAAAGGAGGACAGGACAGAGAGTCGAGCACAGATCGAGTTGAGTCGAGTCGGAGCGAGGCGAGGCGAGGCATGGCGAGGCAAGGCGAGCAAACAGCCAGTCAGGCAGTCAGGCAGTCAGGCTCGCAAGCAGGTACCCCGTTTTGCTCGCGATACGCGCTCTCGATGGGACCCAGGTCCTCTTCGCCGCGGGTTCTTCGGCTCACGCGGGACCGCTGATCTGTGACCCGGATCCTCCCTACCTTACCAACCCCGACCACGGATTTCACCTTAACTCAGGACACTCACCCACATCCACGCGCGACCACGGTACGTACCGACGTTCGCATACATCCTTGCCAGGATCTTCCACGGAGCACACCTACGTCTGAATACATTCACGAAGCGAGCGAACGAGCCGTGGAACGGAGGAGAGCGGCGTGCACGCCGCACGCATCGCCCGTAAAAAAGCTCTCTCTCTTTCTTCTCCCTTTCTTTTCTCTCTTTCCCGGGCTCTCTTCCTCACGAGCAGGAGGGGAATTTTTTACGGAATACGTAATTCTACGGTCAGGGTTCAGCCAATAATCTGGTTCATTCCGGGGGAACGTATACCGAGGGGAAAGATTTCCTCGGTATAGCGTGTACTATCGAGCTGGAATCTCTTTCTCTTTCTTCTTCCTCCTTCTATCCATCGGTCTCCTTTTCGTGCCTCGCGCCCTCCTCCCACCCTTTTGCCCCCCTCGTCTTTTTCACCGTAAAGCAGCAATCTAAGCCTTCGAGGCGCCCGCTGCAATATCTACGTATCCCCGTGGATACCGAGTAACACAATCTCCAACGTCTCTCCTCGTTCTCCGTCGATTACGCTTTTTCCGCGTCTAGTTCTGTCCGTGACGTGACGTGACGTGACGTGTCGTGACGTGACGTTCGTCCGCTCCCTCAACGTGGCCCTTCCACACGCATCCTGCCGATTCGTCTTCACAACTATCTTCCCCTTTTTTCAATCGTTGCGCTCGCAATTTCGCGAGATTTTTTTCTTTCACGGTTAAACGACCGATCGATCCTCAAACCTTTCCGGTCCTACGCCGAGTTTGACTTGAAATTCACTTTTGCGCCAGTTTTACTGATTTACATTACATTATATATATATATATATATATATATATATATATATAAACATGAAGTTCTCACAAATAGTTTATATCATTAACACACCATAATGTTTCTGACAAATATTGATTGCACGTAGTTTAATTATTAGATACGATACACTTTCATACTTCATCATTTTCGAGAATTTCAACATACCTTTTAATAACATTAGGAAATGTAAATCACTAACGGATTGCGATGACATCCTTAACATCATACAACGCCAATTACGTAATACAACCATACAGAAAGAAATTAAAAATCTAATGAGATAATAAATGTTCAAATTCTTTAAGATAAGATATCAACATTTTGAAATTCTTTTAATCGTTCTAGCATCTCAAACTTCATTTTTGTCATGAATGCATAAAATCATATCTTCCAAGAACTGTTTTTCTGTTATTGTTTCCTGTGTTTATAAACCGCCAGGGCGTGTTGCCTTCGTAGGTTAGCTCTTCGGTAGATTTTCGTCGAATTTCTCTCGTTCTTTTTCCGCTTCTTGTTCCTCTTCTTCGTGTCGCAGTTCTCCTTGTTCGTCCTCGTCTTCTTGTCAGTCCAGATATTGCGGTCGTCTTTGAAAGCTTACGGTTCCGTTCATCTTTTTCGGCAACGCTTCTTCTCTGCATTCTTCGACAAAGTAATTGAACCGTTTTACACCGGATGAATTCCTATAGTTCGCCCGCTACAATTTGCTTCTCCGTTTCTTTGACGTGTTCGATTCGAGCGGTTAAGTAAAGCGCAGTCGACGCGAACTTCCTTCGCGCTGCGTTTCCACACCCGTTTTCATCGGTTTCGATTAACGGAGACCCGACTGTCGCTGATTTCGAAATAGTCTTCTTTTGCCAGCACACTGTGGCGTCTGGGTATAATTGTATTAATTAGTTTTACTGTGGCGGTCGAAGAAAATTGCTCAAGAATTTACAGAAAGATTTAGCACGTAGATTTTCTTCCGTTTCACTGAGACGGAAATAAAATGAAACTGTTTGAAATTTTCCTTTCTATCAATGCACGAAGATATTTTCTCGCAGATCGGCCAGATCGTCCAAAGTGGTCAAATAAGATCCTCGATTTTCCTTTTCCATTTTATTTTTCTTATTGATCTACATTCTCCAATTGTGTAATAGGAGCCAATAATTAATTTGTACATCTAATACCTGTTCGTAGAGGCGATATGATCGAAATCGTGGGCACGGGGTCTCAGGAGAGCAGATGGAACGATAAGCAGGATACGAAAGGAAGCGCCGAAGCAATCCTGCGTGAGAGCGTTCCATTACGCCACGTGTTACGTGCACGCGCGTGCGAAAGACGAGGACGATGAGCGATCGGCTCGTAATAGAAGCAGAAGAGGCGGAGGAAGATCGAGGAGCGGACAATTATGCGCGCACCGAGTATTCGCAATTACGTGGATGTTGCACCGCGCAGAAATCGGCGATTTGAGCTTGCTCGCTCGATTAAGCGTACCGCAACGGTGAAGCAGCGTACGCAATTTTCGAAAACCGGAAGAAAAAATCGCCGGAAGTGAATATGTTAATTGTGCAAACGGCCTAGCCGGTCGAGGAAATTAAAAACGCCCTTTAGCTGATTTTTGCTAGGGAAGAAATTATCTATTCTGTCAAATTTCAAGCCTGTACCTCGTCTGTAAGGGTAGTTGCGAGGAAAAAATGAAAAACCACTTTCCATGCAATTTTTCCCATTTACTCCTGTTGCGGATCGCGCGAGCTCAATTGACCAATGGTCAAGTTAGCATTGAACACGGGAAAGATATGTGAGACGGGTTTGCCGAAATCGTAACAAAGTCTCGAGACAATACCGGCCCTCGTCACCTCTCCCCTTGACCGTCCTGACTCTTCGTTCCCCTCTGATTGCCGAAACATCAGTTTATGTTCAAACTCCAGCTTTGCTTGAGCTGTTACTGCTGCTTGAAAAACGGGTCCCTTGGAAATCACCGACACGGTTTTCAGCGACAATATTTCACCGACACCAGATTTGACCGACGACTACTTTCGCCAACAAAACCTTTAACCGACAATGATTTTGACCGACAACTATTTTAGATTAGTCGCTCAAATCAGAAGTCGGTGAAATATCGGTGAAAACTGTATCGAGGAAAGGGTTTAGCCGGATAAGCATGGACCAGCGGCCCCCGCTCCGATTTTCCTGATTCCTGTCTTAAAACATCGTTTTATGTCTAAAAAAACATTATGTAAAATTTGAAATGTCTACTGAGAAACTTCTTCTTTCTGTTACTTGACCGCAACAAACTAGCTTTACGCGTATTTTTCTTCTTCAATGTAAGCTAGTTCCTGAAATATAATTGTTTAGACTTCCAACTGTAATCATATATTAGAAGATTTAGTCGCATATTTACATGTATCAGCTTTTCCATACAGGCGCTGACTTCCCGTTCGCTTCCATCACTAGCCACCGCAAGGGGACTCATTTTTTTTGACACTGTTCCACCAAACGGACACTTGAAATTTTTATACAAAATAGGTTAGCATCATAGCAATATTTTAGAATTTTTTGGTGGGTGTCGACCCAGGGGAAGGGGATAAAAAAATTCCCAAAAAATTAATTAATTGCTTTCAACTATAAATAATTAGCAAAAAATTCTGAAAAAAATCTGAAATATAGACTGCATCTATATCTTTTGTTTGCCGTTTATCCCATGTCGATATCTTTTCTCGTTTTAGAGCAAATTACATTTAAGAGCGGGGGAATTTACCCCACTATCACCCTTATCGGTGGGGGTAGACATTTGAAATTTTACACAATGTTTTTTTAGACATAATACGATGTTTTAAGACAGGATTCAGGAAAATCTGAGCGGGGGCCGCTGGCCCATGCTTATCCGGCTAGACCCTTTGTGTCGGTGATTTCCGTGGAACCTTTGAAAAATATACGTTTAAGAGAAGAGCCATTGCGCTTCTTTGATTTCTCGCGTTCTTTATTTCATTATGTTTAGTTTCATTCTTCTTTATAATTGGTGTCGGGTTAATTTAATTCTTACAAGTTTATTTCTGTTTTAATAAAGCGGACCTTTGACTTTTGACGTTGACAATTACATACCGAGTGCTGGTGCCGCTACTTCAATAAATCCTTCGACTATTCTAAAAGAATCTTCAATAGTTCGAAGATGCAGTGAACATGCGCGCTATTAGATAGGAATCGTACGCCGTGTCTGTTCATGATCAGCCAAATCTACTTCCTGCATAAACTGAAGCACTTGAAACTCACGAATCTTTCACCTACACTTTCTCGAAAACGAGCCGTGAAACGAAAAAATGTTATTCCTTTTTCTCGATCTATTTTCAAGAGTAAGATCACCCCCGATCATTGTAACGATCCCTAGACGATCATTGCCCGCAAAATGACCGCTATTGTTTAAAGGTTGTGGGCAGCGATAATTAAAGATATTTTATTTTTATAAACTTGAGTACTTATGTGTATATGTGATTAATTTTTTTTTGTTATACGAAAAAAATGAATAATTAAAGTTTTTTATAGGTATCTTTGAGTAAATATTTCACACCAGATTCTCAGTTTATTATAGTTCTTCCTTAAATCACCGTTATTACCCCTATCGCTGTCAAAGTAAGTTTGTGACCGCGGATGTGACGCGACGCACGACGGTTCGTTAGACAATCATTCTGATAAGATATTCCGCGCGCATAAAACATACAAGGCTCGTAAAAAATCCGCCGGGGGTTACATACGAGTATCGGGGATGAGCAGCCATTACGGCAAACTAGGCGATCGTTTACGACTCAATTCCCCGGGAGAGGGAACCGGCAAAAATGAGGCGAAGGAGCTTGGAGAGAACGCGAGCCGCGTGTTACGTATAATAAAGCAGAAAAGGCGGAACAGGTTCGACATGGTCAAAATTCTGACGTCGTTCCTATGCGGATCGCAGGCCAGATTAGTTGGATTTACAGAGAAGCTAATTATCCGGGCCGGTGGTATACGAGCGCTCGCACTCGCGGGACTTAATTTAGATTTACATGGATTAACTTCCGACTTTTGACCCACCCGGGCAGCCCGCCCCTGGCTCCTACCCTCTCCGAACGCCCTTCCTTCGTTCTGCCTTACGGCCATAAATTCCTTTCGCGGAGCACGCGACGAACCCCCCGCGCGTCTACCTTGGTCTATATTCCGCTTTTTCAGCGAGATGATAATTCTGCCGGCATTAATACACCGCTGCCACGGTCCTATTAACGCGACATGCATTTCGGAGATTCCCCGGCTCGGAAGACAGTGCATTAATCGCGACAAGTTGGCTGCCCCATTCACCCGCGCGACGGGGTCTATCAAAAATCTTGGCCGTCTACACTCGGAAGCGAATGCGAGCGGGTCACTGCGAGGACCGGCAACATGAAAGGTCACTCGACCGTAGGCTTCAAAGCTATTTAGCGAATGCGAGCCACCGGGGATCCCGCTAAAGTGTATCCCTCTTGCCGTTACGTTTCATTAAAGACTGAATCAGTTTCATACGGAAATACGCTAATTACACGCCTTTCCGCGCCGCGCGGGATCTATAATGGAATGGCTGCTGGCTCAAGTACGATTTTGTACTTCTCTCTCTCTCTCTCTCTCTCTCTCTCTCTCTCTCTCTCTATCTCTCTCTCTCTGTTTCTATCCCCCTCTGTTTTTCTCTCTCAGTTGAACGGTCTTCAGACTCTTTTGACCCTCCTGGTGTACGGATATGAATGAGGATCAGAACGATGGGACGTTTGAATATTTCGTGTAATTAATCCTTGTGCATCATACGGAAGAACGAAGCAGAACGAAGAACGAATGTCTTATCAAAACAATTTCATAAATATTCACATCAGGGGAGCCACCTACAACTTTGTTTTCTCGATGACGTCATTTTAATCTTCTTCAACAAAGAAATTTGCTTGAAGTATCTCGATAATTAATCTTTTTTCTTGTCATTCTACTTCAATACATTTTTATACGTTTTTAAACAATTCGTTTGCATGTATATTCCACAAGAATTATGCTGAGAGAAAATGTGAGAAAAGGTAAATTGCTTGTCTCAAAGTTCTATGCTGGAAGACCTAGATCGGTATGATACAACCCAGCGGACATATTTTGACAGAGAATTGACAATTGCCCGCTGAAAAATCCCTCGGTTGATCGATCAAACGCGCGGAAAATGGAACGTCAGGAAACGACGGGAAGTCCACGAATGGACCGTTAAAATCGGATTGCGCGAGGTGCGATGTGTTATTGGACGGAGGAGTTGGGGGGATAGTAAATTTTCGGTCGCAGTTTCAGGAACTATTCAAACAGATGATCACCGTTGCCGCCATTAACTGGCCTGTTAGTAATGAGAAACGTCTGGAGACGGTCTGGCAAGGTAAGAGAATGACGGCTTCAGAAGGACACGGCCAGGTCGGCAGTAACTGAAGCCATTAATCGCCCGCCATATTGCCAACCTCGTCTAGTCATCCCTCCCCGAGTCTTCCGAGCTCAGCACCTTACGTTCGCAGCCGGGACACCCCCTCTAACCACCCTCGGCAGCGACGAGCCACCCCCGGCTTTCTAGCCCGGGCCACCTTCTTTAACGTTCCTCTTTCCACATCGAGTAGCACGGTCATGGGCCTCGGGCTCGTCAAGTCGCCAACTTGGAAATTGCTTTCCTCATTTATAACCGGGCCAGTGTCTGACCGTCGTTCGCGCTCCCCCGTTTTCTGCGATCTCACCCTCGCCTCGCCCCCATCCTCCGATTTCCTCCTTCGAACCCATTCTTTCTTACTCTCGCGTACCATGTTTCATTTAGACTCTTTCTCCCTCCTGCAACTTACTCTTCACCAGAGGGCTATCGACCCCGCAATATATATATAGGCCTTCCTTCTTCTCCACCTCCACCTCCACCTCTACCCCCACAGTTTCTCCCTCTGACGTGAGTCGGCTGATTTTTCGTGACGTATCCACCTTAAACACCCTGACGATGGGGCGATTGGCAAACGGTGAGTTATTGCCACACTTTGACGCGCCGAAATTAGCGGCCCGTTGATAGCCTACCTGATCGCGAAAAGTACAGTAGAACCCCGGCAGTTGTACTATCGATGCTTGCATGCGAATCTCGACAGCTGCATTTCGTCAACACGCGGTGGGGATAGTTGCCTAGTTACGGAAAACACGTAACACGCGATGGTGAGAGAAGCGAGGATTCCGCAAATAGTAACGACATTGTAGAAGGGTCATTCCACGCGAAATCGGACACTTTTCGGAGTGCTGCTCCGGATTTTGTTCAAATTTCCATATCTTGTGGTTTTTAGCCTTAAAAATCATTTCGACGCAACTAGTCCGATTTACACTGTGTTTGGACTCATTTTAATCGGAAGAATCTCAACAACTCACTGCTACTACATTTGGAAAGGTAAGAGACAAATTATTGACTGAATTTTGCAAATGGTTCCACGCTTATCCCTTACACTGCAAAATCATGTTAAAAGAGATAATGTTGGCCAGCATCACGGATTGCTCGAGTTGACCTACGCGACGATTGCTTGGATTTCAAGGAGGACCAGATTTTGCCATGAGGAAAGATTAGTTTGCTTCGAGCATGTTTCGTGTGCATCCATGATTATCTAAAGTGTCGTGTCTACGTAATGGACTTAGGTTAACTTGGTAAACAGGATTAACATTTCAAGTGGTTCGATATGATCTTTCCTTAAGAACTCAATTACGCCGACCTCTTAAGATCGCACACGTGGGAAAGAGGATTTCTACGAGATACGGGGGTCTTAATTATTTTGGTATAAGAATAGTATGGTTAAGCCTTTTATGGCACGGTCATTAATTGTAGTATATCTCAAAGAAGTATCCCATTAATTTCATTTTTATTGTTCTCTCGAATAATTCTTTTCGCATCGAACTAAATGAATTAATTGACGCAATGAATTAATGGATGCTAATTTCGATCCCAGTAAAATGATGATACGAAGGAGATCGTAACTATGTCTGGTCAGACAAATGCAGTTTAAGTGCAGCAAACTTCACATTGCTCCTAAAAATACGAAAGATCGACTGTTCCATTCACAAGCAGAAAACGACAAGAAGATTAATTTAATACTGCTCCAGATCGGACAACAGAAATTAAAGCTTGAGGGTATCTCGAGCACAGTTGCCGAACCAAATTAACCATAAAAATCACTAGAAAACTCATAGTTCTGTTTCCAAGTAAGTTCAGATCTAAGTGTTAATCGTAGCGACAGTATTATCCAGTTTTCGTGAACAAATAGTTTGAAGAGTCTTTCGAGTTCGGTACGCCTAGAAAACTCTTAAGCTACGTCCACATTGAAGCAACGTCGAACAACTTTTTCTTGCCCGTTGTTGTCTTTTTCTTCTTTCATTCGGTAAAAGCGAGGCGACTTTTTCAAGATACACGAAACATCAACTAAAAGTTGCTCGTTGTACCTTCAGTATGGACATAGCTTTAGGCTTCCCAGAGTTTTCTTCATGACGATATTCCGAGAGCGATGAAGCATTGTTGCAGCGAAGCTCGCGTGCGCGTTACGGCTGATAATACGACTGAACCGCAGAATATCATTTAGCGTGATAAATCTTATCCATGCGGTATCCACCGCACTGCTCCGGGAATTCTAATCCGCCGGCATTTTAATCGCGGTTGCGGCGGGGGCGTGTAATCAGCTCTTTAATTCCTGTAAAATCGGGGATAACGAGCAGCTGCGTTCGTTTTTACGTCGTCGGCGCCCCTGTCTCTCTCTCTCTCTCTCTCTCTCTCTCTCTCTCTCTTGCTCGGCTGCCGCGTTTCTTTCCCTTCTTTTGTCAGCTTTCAGACCCTAACTCCCGCCGTCACGTTCACGGATATATAGAGGCGATCGTTACGCCGAAAGATCATCAATCACCACCGCGTCGGTTTAACTCGGCTACACGCAAAAGAGCCAGCTCGTGCACGCCGCGATCTACTTTATTTTTTACACTTGGTTACGTCAAAATGAAAAAAAGAATGACAGAGATAGCGAGTCGTGCTCGGACGCAAGGAGGAATCGACACGCGGCGCGGACGCATCGGGGTACAAAACTTTCAGTGTTTAGCGTTTTTGAAACTTCACCCCGATCGGCTAAAAAGAAAATCGGGACTGTTAACAAGGCTGCTGTTCATGCCGTTTCATGCACGGTTGTATAGTTTCGTGTTATACATATACAGTGGTGATCATTTATGCTTATGTGCAAGTCATTTTTAATATCAAATGGGTTATAGATCTTTGCCAGCTTATTACAACCATATTTTTTTCTTCTTTATTTTCAGTAACATACAGTCAAATCATGCGGGCTTAAGTCTCTGTAAACATGCTTTCATGGCGACTGATTCAATTTCTTTATTCGAACACATATTAGAAGAAAAATCTGACTGAATTGAATATTGTCAGTTTTTCTAAGGTAACACATACCAATCAGTTTTAGTGCTCGGTAGGTGTTGACAGATCGCGAAGCGGATGGAGTGTCGAGCAGAAAATCACCGAAGGAAAACTGTGAGACGTGGTCGCTGAATGGTGACGAGAGGGACGCGAGGGCCGGCAATGTTCAGCTATTTCCAGCATCCGCGGTGGCATATGAGGAGCCAGCGACAACGTGTTCTATAGGCGATAACAAAAGAGCGAAATATGGGTTGGATCATCCAAATGTTCCGGGGCTGGCTGTGCACGTTCCCTGCCCGGCACTTTTTGCCGGTAATCTCGGCTCGTGCCTTCCGTAATAAATATAAAAGTATGCGGAGGCAGGGGCGGGGATGGTAGCCGTGCTCGGATAGCTGATAGTAACACGACTGTTGCCTTGTCAGAAAAAGACCGGATGGCGACGAGCGGGGGTGGACAGGGGTGCCAGTATATTATTTGGCGGGACTCCAGCCGGCCGCGAGGCTCACTTCGTGCTTTTCATCTTAGGCATAGTTTTTTTTATACATCGAACAAAAGGGGTGCCCGTACACTCCGGCAGGCAGGTGAGCAGCCGGGGTATCGATGACGGGTCCTCCTCCTCCTTCTCCAACTCCACCTCCTTCTCCTCCCACCCAACGTGTTCTGTTCTCTTGATTTTACATTTTTTCCGCGTACGTTGATTTGACATTTTTTTCCCGCAGCCGGTGCATTGTAGACGACCCGCTGAAAAGCCTCAATGCCGAGGAATAAAGGGCTTACTGAACGCTGCCCGAGGAAAAGGATGTGCCACGATTCCCTGATATCACGAGTGCTCGCCCCTCCCCTACCCCCCTCTTTCTCTCTCCACGATTTTTTTACTTTAGAATTGAAACCCGCAAGACGACCGAATCTTCTAGAATAGTTCGCGATCGTTGTCGCTGTGGGTGATTATTGTTTGCCAGAGCGTTCCACATGCTGCACTCTGCTCTCGGCGTTCATCGATGGAACCACATGTTTCACCTTTGACTGGACACGGTTTGACCCTCTTCGCGATCCGTGATGTATTCGCTGTTTTTTCTATCCGGCCGCTTTGGCGTCGCTAGGGTGTCCAAGGTGTATGCATAACAACGAATCTAAAATCGTTGTCGGCCAAAGTAGTTGGCAGTCAAATCTGGAGTCGATGAAAAACGTATCGGCAATTTCCATGGAACTCGTATGTACACATTGCTACGATTCCAATTTTGTAGAAATATAAATTGGCATATATGTCAACAGTTTTACAAAGGTAGTGATATAAAGACTTTATAACGAACCTGTACATTACACACCACAAAAGAAGATCTGCCGAGTACACAATTGTTCGATCGATAATTCTTTCCAGCCAAGTGCAATTCAACCGCGAGATATTCTCGTTTGATACATTTCTGTCAGATAAGCTATTACTCGGCTACCGGCACGTTCGCAGGTAGGTACTCGTAGACAGATACCGACTCGAGGTACCCGCGTGTACACAGATTTCTCAGTTCGATCGTTAAATGTACACCATTTAGATAGGCATCAACGTATCATAAATACAAGCCAGCCGGACCATAACTTACGGCTTATTAAATATGATTTACCACAAAATGCGCGCAATCTAAAATAAATAACTGTAACCAACTTGGGTGGAATGCGACTGCCGTAAGCAGCTAAATAGAACATTGAACAACCAGAAGACCAATTGGAAACATCGTGATCCAATTGGTTCTGGCTATAGTAAAGAGATTATGACTGATTATTCATCTAACGTGACTTCATTAGACTACCATTTTTTAGATAACACAATTTTCAATGACAATTGTTATGTCTCAACGAATTTGTTAGTATGAAACTGCTCAGTTATTATATATGGTAATATATAAAACCTAGATATAAAATATATAGATATTACAAAGTATTATATATTAGACCTCAATACATACTAATTATAATTCAAGTTTTTTAAAACACTTGAATCAGAGCTGATTTTGACATGAAAGACTTGGATAAGTTGTTAAAAAAGAATGGCGGCGTTAGGAAGGCCTTATAATAATATATCGTAATATATAATACCTAGATATAAAATATATAGATATTATATATTAGACGGTAATAATAATGGAGGAGACCTCAACACATTCTAGCATTTAAGTTTTTTAAATCAGTTGAATCAGAGCTGATAAAAATTTGGCATGAAAAACTGGGATAAGTTGTTAAAAAAGAATGGCGGCATTAGGAAATTATAATGCTAAATGTAACTTGTAAAACTCAAATTAATCCAGTAAACATTCAGCAAATAGCGAAGTAGTTCAGTCTCATCTAAAATAACGACTATTTTTGATTTTGTAGTTAATCCTTCACTGCATAGTGTATCATATCTGATACAGTTGATTTTGGTATATAATAAACTAAGAATGTGTTTCCTTACCATGTATATTTATTTTTATTTTTCTGAAAATGTTGTTTGAATTTTTTTGAATATTTCTCTCTGAAATAAAACAGAAAAGTTTACCTTCTTTAATTTTTTCATACCAATTAAATAACTTAAGCAGTGAAGGGTTAAAATGATTTTCAATGCAGAAAACCAAGAAATTTCTTCAAGATATGAAACTTGAAAGCTTGAATATCGTCCACGTTTCCGCGGTTCTTAGATTACTGTAAGCTGTTAAACGGGCAACGACCTTTCGAGCTCGTCAGTTGATGGCAGTTGATCCGAAGAGGAAACGAACGGGGACGACGCACAGAGCGTTCGGTTCGGCAGTTTCGTCCGAAAAATGGCGAACGATAGGCCGATCCGTTTCCTGGTCCGCGAAAGGCATTCGAAGAGGCAACTGCATCATCAGCTACCTTCCGCACGCTTGCACCGTGGCACACAGTGGGACGAGTGCGTACCGTGGCTGTATATGCTGTGCACATATAAGCGGTGCATTGATAGACTGCACACCGCATGACTCCCCATTGGCGAACGCTTAGAGAGTGCATAGCCCCGGTGCGTGGGAACTGGAGCACTCTGCATACGGAGAATGGCTCGCTGCGCCACGACTCCGGCCTCGAAAGACAACGAAGACAACGACGAAGAGGAGGATCTGAACGACGACGCGGTGCAGTGCAGCACGAGGCACGAGAGATCCTCTCTATAAATCACGGGCCAAGCAGTTTCTCTCTGCGCAGGAGGTGGAACAATATCCTTTCCTAAGGTCTTTGCCTACCGTGCGCCTACCGTACTCGCGCGCCCGGTATCTCGACTACCTACGGATAGTACCCTAAACAATTCCCCGACGCTGAGGCCACGGTATGATTAAACACAAATAGAAACAACCAGTGGCATGTCGACTACCTATACCGTTCGATATCAATTGATAATTCGACGAGCTTCGACAGATCGACGAATCCAGTCGTCCGGCCGCGTGCTAGGCACGCTGCGATCTGCGTTCCTATACTATATGTATTTACCTTCATTATAGCAAAATTGATATTATCTTTTTTCCTTAAGAAATATAATTAATGGTAAAGCAGTCGGTACTATCGGTAGTTTTTACATCACTCCTCATAGAACTTGCCATTATATTTAAACCTAATTACACGCTATTAATATCTCCTTACAGAAACGAGAGTCATCCGTTAGCATCTCGCCTTTCGTTAATGGCAGGCAGATTATCAGGGCAGCTTTCTCGAGAAAAGGATTAACAGAAGTCATAGATGTGATGCTTGATTCCATTGCAAAAGCGATTTTAAAACAATACTCATTTAACAAATTTAGATATTTGTTGTGTAAAAACGACAGATATTATTATTTTTTTAATATTCTTTTTAAAGACGGTACAAGTTATAGTACATTAATTACCACTCGTAGTACGATATCCTTAATTTCTGAATGTGATATTAATAAAGATGGGTCAGTTCATCTTTTTTTTTTTAAAGATTATTTAAACGGAGACCAATCAAACCAAAATATGCTACAACATGGGATGTTACCCGGTGCTCAATTAAATTGAAAGGCTACATCAAGAATGATGTTACAATATAACGAATGATGTGCGGTGGTGTGCGTGACCTCGAAGTGACGATAGGCGGTCGAAGGTACAATCGGCAGCCGAAGCGACGATCAAGATGCGAGTCGCAAGTCAGTTCGACGGTAGAGTCGGTTTAGGCAGGGTATACCTGGTCCAGCTGTCTATTACCTGTTATATAATAACGTTTTTTTCCAAATTACCTATTTCACTAAACCGGTTGATTCCACTGAAATCGAATCCCTTGACAAAGCGTGAAGATCCTGTGTATACAGGTCCCATGGAAATCACCGACACCCCCGCCACGGTTTTCACCGGCAACATTTGACCGACGCCTACTTTGGCCGACAACGATTTTGACCGGTAACGAATCTAAACTCGTTGTCGATGAAATTGGAGTCGGTGAAAAGTTGTCGGTGAAAACCGTGTCGGGGAAATTTGTGTCAGTGATTTCCACGGAACCCGTATATACACACCGTTCGCAATGGAAGGTCTGAAGAGACGTTTTTGTAGATAATCGTGCGTTTGATCGAGCAGCGTCGATCGGTACCGAATCCGTCGGCGATTCTACATTAGGAAACAGGTCGATTACAGCTAAAGATCGTGGCCCGATATCATTTCTCCATTAATAACGTCGATCGCATCGAGGCGAATCGAACGCTTGACGGACGGTGCTTGCGATGCAGTCTTTCGCGGCGCGGCGTGGTGTATCAGCTATTCCCGGTGAAAATTCCCGGCGAAATGCTGGTTCTAGGAGATCCCGGCGTGTATCGGCGACGCCTGCGCGGCGGAGCTGTTAATATCTAAGCACCTAAATCACAATGGCACGTCATACGCGCCGGACCGCGTTAAATCACGATGCGTCTAGTAGCTCATCCACGGATCTCGCCGATTCTACACCGCGGAGGGACAAGAACATTCCGACTCCGGTTAGCCGCCATTCATCACGCGGGGCCCCGGGAAAAAATGCGTATCGTACACACGCGGACGGATCACGCTCCGCTTGCTCGCTCGCTCGTGAGATCTTTGACGCGGTTTCCGCGGTCATTAATAATGCCGCTCGAGGCGGCGAGCCGCGCGAAAAAATGCCGGTGCCCCTTCGGGGGCGGGAGAGCGAGAGAGAAAAGGTGACGAGGGGGGAGCAGGAGGGGACGATGGGAGACGACGGACGGGGCAGAAAAGAGGATATATATCGGGCCAGCAACGAAACCGGGAGTAGACAGTTCCGACACGATGTGTGTGGAACTGTCTGTTGCACGGTTGAAAACCGTTTACCCGGCACCGCCGACGTGCACAGATAAGTGTGCCCCCCCCCCGCCCCCCTCTGAACCCTCTCGCCCCCGATCCCCACTGTCGGCTTCGACTCGCTAACGAGACCAGCAACGCGAATTCTTGAATCGGCGATCGGATCTCGGTCACCGGCCTCGGTCCGTTTTTCAAGCATTTCTAACCCTTCTGTTCATAATCGAGCACCCCGGTACCCATTCGGGACTTTTAGCTGAACATTTTTTATTATTCGTTCCTTCGAAATATGTATCTCTGGTCACCGCATTTTGTTGTTAATACAATTGATTGCTGCGAATCAAAAATACCGTGGTTAAATAACGTAGGGTAACTAGGTAAAATTTTTATTGTAAATGCTATAGTTTTCGCGTAATCGTAGCCCAATGTCAATTTTTCACTTTCGAACCCCGAGTCTCCGAAACTTCGCAGTGTCCCAATTAGACGTTCGACTTTTTCAATGTCGAAACGTCAGCCTCCAGATCGGCAACTCTCTTCCTCAGTTCGCGGACCTGTTCGTTCAAGCCAGCAACATCATACGGCAACGTATCTGAAGAGCCCACCTTGCGATCTACACATTTATTCAAGATGGCGTCGTTGTCCTTAGCGCCCGGTTCGTGAGCGATACATTCCTCGATTAACAGATCACTGATGCTCCAGTCCTTGATGAAACGGATGTGATTGCTGCCTAAGTACCAAGTCATCGACGAACGACACCGATAAGACCACGGATTTCCAGCGATCAAAATTCTTCGGAGTTTCGTCAGTTTCTTCAGCAACGCCGGCGACAGACACTCGTTCACCTCGTTGTAAGCTATGTCCCAAACTTTCAGCTCGGGCAACAGCTCGTAAAACTCGTCGTCTATGACGGCGATACGATTCCGCCAGATACTCAACGATTTCAGATTTGGTAATCCCCTGATCCACGAGGCATCAATCCTCCGGATTTTATTATTCACCAAACCGAGCGTTTGCAATTTCGACAAACCTCTAAACGCGTCGGGCTCGATCTCCTCTATTCCGCATCCGGTTATGTTCAATTCTAGCAATGATCCTGAGTACTGCTTGAACGCATCTGTTTTTATCCTGCTGATATTCGAATTTGTTATACTGATTCCTTTTGCGGTCGGTGGTACCTGTAACTATTTATTGAAGCTTTTAATCGCAATGAATACTGTAGGAATATTTTATAGGAACTCCTATGTCTTGGGTGTGGCGTATCGTGTTATACAGGGTGTCCCAAAATTCGTGTACTTCCCGAAAATGGGAGGTTCCTTGGACCATTTGAAGCGACATTTTCCTTTACAAAAATGACGCCACCGGCTTTGTTTAGGAGTTATTAACAAAAAACACAGACCAATCAGAGCGCGGCTAGAGCAAACGGAGTTCGACTCAGCGACAGGTCCCGCTTAGCGTGGCGGCGCCATTGGCCGAGCCAGAATCAATCCGCTGTAGCCGCGCTCTGATTGGTTCGTGTTTTTTGTTAATAACTCCTAAACAAAGCCGCTGGCGTCATTTTTGTAAAGGAAAATGTCACTTCAAATGACCCAAGGAACCTCCCATTTCCGGGAAGTACACGAATTTTGGGACACCCTGTATAATTTGACTCTGGCACTTCGAATATTTTCTCTTTATTAATACTTCACGGCTCGCAACTCAAAACTTCACTCGCTATCAACTCTCGCAACCTCCCTCGATCTCAACTATCATACTTCTGATTTCTGATTTCTCTCAGCCCTTGCGTTCGTTCGTGAAAAAGGGAAAATCATTTTGATAATATCTTGTTACGGTTAATACTTTTTTACGCAGAATTTTGTGCTTTATCCGAGTTCGAGAAAAAAATATTGGGTATTATAGAGATATTATAAATACAGAGTAACAAAAAACAGATTACGTACACTACACATCCCCCTAGAACCCATGAAACATTTGCTTGAACATCTTTTCTATATAACAAATAACTTGTTATCAGACTCCTCTTGTATACTATTACTGTACCAGGAATAACGTCACCTGTTAGATACGTATCAGGGCTTTTTTGCAGTGACCGAATAAGTGAAAATACGTGTAAACAAGAAAATGTATCAGATGAACGCATAAGTTCATGCCCGATTTGAAAATAAAAGTAGATAGTTAAATTTTCGAGAATACAGCTTTATTGATCAATTATGTGGTCACAATTCTTTTCAGGAAGAAAAGTATGGGAAAGAAAAAGACGCAGAGAGCCGCAGTCACCGGCGCATTTCAAACGCTCGCCGGCGACTATCCTTCCTTGCACCAGAAACTTTAATTGTCTATTACACAAGTAAATATCATCAGAATTATATCATATTTGGTATGATTTTTATTTGAAAAATGCCGCAAATATGGCCATCGAAATACCATAAAAAAATAATGAAAACTAAAGAAGTTAGAAATTCAGATTAGGTGATCTCACTGATATACCCGAGCTGCATGATATCATATTTCTCGGCGACCGAGGTCTCTCGAGTTTCGCGCCCCTGTAGGGGGTATATCCCGCAGTAGTGGGGATAGATCTGGGACATTTACAGGTCAGACTTTTCGGTCATTTATGGATAAAATACTGTAATGATTCGCGAAAGTGAAATACGTCGATCTTTAGAAGCGTCTCCGATTTTACCGTAACATTCACAGTCACTCTAAATATTCACGTCAGTTACTTTAAACATTCACACCCCTACAACTAAATGTTCGTTCAAATTTTTCCATATTCAAGGTATTGTAACTTCATGTTAGATTATCAATGAGTTATCAACACAATGAACGTATTGTTCGTAGTCAAAAATTAATGAACGGTCTCAGTATCGTATTCATAAACATAGATTTCGAGGTATGCCATTTGATACTTCGTTTCCAGAATCAGACTGTGGTGTACAATCTTTTAATTTCGCAATCCGTTGTTCATTTTTCTCAAAAAAGTTTTGTACAGTATGTAACGGGTGGGAAAGTGAACACACTTTTTTGTTTTAAAACTAACATTGAATTGAACATTGGAATTAGAACATCGAAACTTACATGGTCCAAAGCAGGACCGCAACGATAGGAAAGAAAAAGTTTAAATTGCTAATTTAGTTACTAATTGATGGAAACTGTGCGCCGAAAACAGCAACAAATTAAATATTTAACATTTACGATCTACGTAATTGATTATTTATCGAAACTTACGTTTGCCAAGTCGTTCAGTCCTTCGCACTGGTACCAATCGTCCAGGCCATTCAATCCTGGAAGACAAGCCGCGAAGCAAGAGACCAGTAAAGCCGCGAAGACTGTCGATCCGAGCAGGGCGTTCATCTTTCCGAAAATTTGAACAGTGACTATGCCTGGTTACTACGGTGCGCGGCTTTTATACTGATTCGAATCGACTGCTGCGAGAACGTTAATGTCACGGCCACCGTCGAGGAAAATATAAACCGGGGAAGTACACACTGTCGGTTAAAAACACGATCTGTGACGCAGTAAAACGCAGGCGGTGCATCCCGCGTCGCATACCAAATGCAAGTATCAGAGTAATAAAACAGGCACTTGCGGACAGCCAAATGCTCGGCCTCTGGTTTGCCTTGGACGTAAGTTTATCTGCAATTTGCCAGCGAATAATTTTCTTTTTGATCGAAGCTCCTGAAGAAAGTCCTCCAAGTTCATTACACTGACTTCGCAGAGACACAGTTGTGAGAGGAACGTTCTTCAAGCGCTGCTTTCAAAGGCTTTTGACATTTTTTCCTAGCTGAATGACCAAAGATTTACAAATACGGCCCTTTTTTTATTAGTTGTCACCTTCATTTAAAATTCACAATTTTTTTGGTGGAAAACATATGGGACCGTTTAAAGGAAGGTCAACTCTTAAATAATTTAATTCATAAATGATATTGGCGCAAGGTTCGATCAATTGTGGAATCTCATTGTTTGTATCTGTTTCGCCATCCATAATAATGTGAAAATTTACTCGTGATCGCAAAATAATATGATTCATAAATGATATTGGTGCAAGCTTCGATCAGAACCTTAAATAATTTAGTTGTGGACTAACAATAAACAATTAGTACAGCTTCCAAATTCCTTGGTACAACACGATCATTGAGAATAATACTCGCATTAATTGCACTTCACTGAGAAATTTGACGAATAAAATTTCTTAATAACTAGACTGCGGATCTTTATGCAAAATAAAAATGTTCTGCATTGATTGTGGGAAGCAAGAGTAAAATATAAATTGATTTCATCCTGCTTGCAGGATGACTTTGTTGCATTAAAGACAACGTTACAATATTCATCAATTTTTCCAGTCGTTGATTCATTCATAATGTGTTTCATTTCTTCATAAAGGCATAAAAATCCGCAGTCTATTAATAACTCTAACAGCTTTTAATAGAATGTTTTTGAATGTGTGTGCCATCGCGTCAAATATGTACGAACACGCGTGCAAAATTTGAACTGGCTTTTATTTCAAATAAATTTCCTTATGAAGAATAAAATACTTCTCCATCAGAAATGTACCTAGTCACATATTTCTTACAGCCCTACTAAACTTACTACGTTCCCTCGCGCCTATCTCTCGCTTTCGATTTATCGCCGGGAAAGATGGAAAACGTGTCAGCGTGTCTCAGTATTCCATTTGAGAAAAGTTTTCAATTCTGAGAATGTTGGTTATTGGAAGCACGCACGCGATTTCTCGAACATTTCGCGGCGACTGGTCCGCCGATCGCAAGAACGGGAACAACTCTGATTAAATAATTAGGATTCCCGGTTCGTACCTCTTACTCGTCCGCGTCACCGATGTTAATGGCTCGTAGACTCGGGAACCGGTTCCGTCGCAAAATTGATCGCGATACCCGCAATTTGACGGCCCGCGGTATCTCCCACCCCGTACAATCACAATTCCATTTCTATATATGCTGCATGAAAACGAACGAAAGTGATTTTATGGTAGTAACGTCCGTCACGCTTGTCTCGCGTGACAATTTCACCGTTCGATTAAAGTCAAGTTACACACCGAGTTCGTTCATATTTAACGATTTCATTAACGATTTAATAAGGGGTTACATATATTTGCAAATATTGAAATGCTTTTTTTTAAAAAAAAAGAACATCATATAACGAGGCGATATAATAACATTAAGCGTCCTCTAATCGTAAAAAGATGTTTATATTTCCAAACACAAATCTTTCTTTTATATGACCCTATTATAACATCTTTGGTTCACATAATGTATCTGTAGATGGATCGGCGCTAAATTAACCCCACATGGTTCAGGTTGTGAATTCTATCCACCTGGTTTGCGGAGGGTTACAGGAAAGAATTTTTCGTTGAATTAAGAAGGCAAAGAAAAGCTTCAGATCGGTGATAGCGAATCGGAACGACGACTTAACTCGTCATTCCCGGTTAAAAAGTTAAGCTAGAGGATTCTTCTTCGTCCCGTGTATTTGTTAGACCTAGATAATCCTTTAGATTATCACCTGTGATTTGTAAACTATTTCAATTTTCTAGTAAGCCAATTCATATTATCAGGTCGTTAAGAGTGAAACATGACAAAGAAAACGCAAATCTCTTGATATTTGTTAAGTTTCATACTTAACGACCTGATTTTAGATATTTGTATTAGGTACCATCAAAAGATCATCGGTCATCGGAAAAACGTAGAGCCAACAAATATGTACAGTTAAACACCGTACAACGTGATCAAACAATTGTTTATAAAGATTATATACATATATGCATTTACTTAAGGTGACAAGCAAACGTGCATCCTTTTTAAAGAATTTTTTGATCGTGTTATTCGATGATCTAAAGTACATTCACTGCCTCATAAAAAATATATGCAATATACAAATACAATCTTTCAACCTGTTTTTCATCGCGTTATACGGAATCTACTATACACTGAAATCAGCGAGTAAAAATTTAAATGGATCTAACCATGAAAGCCATAAAATCGTCAAAAGCATCCACTTTGTCAGGGTTAGCTATAGTGAATAATAAATTGACACACTTGCGATTACGATGCTCGTCTGAAGAATACTCCCACGCATACAAGGTTTCCTGTCTGTGGGTCCGTAAAAGACAATGAGCTCTATGTATATAGTCTTTTGGTGATCGAGATTGAACAAAAATGGTCTTGATTTTACTATTTATGAAGAAAAGTTCTTTCAAATCCTGAGATTATAAAAATACGAGAATTATTGATAGTTTAGTTTGCCTCGTCAACGAGTATGCATTCTCACTGAACAAATTTATTCAAGGCAAAACATTCATTTCTATGTATTTCAATCAGATTGGGAAAAACTGCCGCAGTAATAAGTACATTTAGTCCTAAATATTTAGCTTATTTCTTGTGATAGGGAAAAAATGTGAAATGACGAAAACATTCTATTGCGATTTGAGAATGATTAGACGAAAATTCGAGCGGCAATTTCGCGTTCGCGAAAAACGGGAATGCCCGTCGTATTTCCAAAGATCGAACGATGCTCCGTCGTGATAAGGGCTACGTGTTTTACAGGCATAAAACGCCGGGGCAAACCGTGTGCGACACATAATAATAAAGCGCGTTACTTCGATCGCGCTGTAATCACCCGAATAAAACCACCTGACGGTGCAGCGGCGTGGGTACATTTGTCACTCTCATGCGAGCTGAATAAAGTGTTTGCGTACTCCTATAAAACGATGGAATACGATGATAACAGGGCCGAACGATAAAGCTGCGACGTACCTGGCATTTACATCGCGATAAGGAAGGGACGCAAAGCGATCCAAAATGGCGTAAAAATGCGTTAACCACAAGTTAATACCTGCTAATCTCTCTTCCGCGGGAACTAGATCAAAGACAATCCCCGGCCACGAAATTCAGAAACACAAGTGAACGTAATAAAATGCGATAGGTAACAGGAATTCTACGTATCCATTCGCGTAACATCCATTAGCACAGTCGAATAATTTCAAAAGCAAGGGGAGAAAAGAAATAAGGCGAGTGATTCTACATAAAAAAAGTAAGTCGAAAATGTACAACGAAATTTTTTTATTTGAGAGCCTTTGTTTTCGAAGAAATCGATTTTCTGTCGAGTCTGCGTTTTTATTAACATGTAAAGATTAATTTACATTTGAGGTATAAAATTATGCGTTGAAACTATAAAGTCCAACGTCGTTGAATATGAAAATTTTGTACACAATATACAATATATGAATTATTATTAGCCTGTGGATTTTATACTTTCGCGCACATATTATGCAGGTGTTAGAAAATTATTCGATTATTTTTAACGTATTGAAGTTCTTGATAGCAAAAAAAGGAGTATCGTTCAATTTCTGTTTTCGTTAACGGTGTAAAGCTTACAAGTACCCCAGGATGCGTAAAATTTTACGTCGAACGCGTTTAAGGGGAAGACAGTATTAAAGGGGAATGAAAACTTAATTACACACTAACCCCAAACGCTCCCTAAATCTTAATTAGCTCATTAACAGTGAGTTGAATATCACTCTCGGATTAAGTACAGGTATTACAGACTACCATAAACAGGACATTGTGTAGCACGTAACAAAACATTGGAATTGCCAGTTATTTCAAGTTCTTAACTGTAGACTCAAATTTCCGTTTCAATCGCTCCAAATAATTTATGTATATTTAATCTTTAGCATCGTGCATCATCAAATAAGAACTTTTTAACTTAGTTTTAATAGTCCAGCACTTTAATATTGGAAACAAGTTTTTCAGTAATTCTTAATTGTGTGAAATGATTGTTCCAATTTGATTTTTATTGTCATCAAATTTTACTTACGACGTATAGTATATATCAGAACCAAATACATAAAAGTTACTTGTTGTTAATCATTGTATGCTTACCGTAGAGTTTGTTCGATATTTATAAACCGGATTTTCAAAAATTTGGATTTTGTATAAACCACAATGAGTGCAAGCATAATTTAACCCCTTGCACTCCGAATTATATTTTTCAATTTTATTACCAACAATTCCCTATTATTTTAAGTGTTTTATTTAGAATTTACTTCAAAGAACAGTTCCTTGACTGCTAATTATTAAATTAACTCTCCAACTTTGTTAAAATCTATATTTGTGGAACTTATATTTGTTTTTAACTAAAAGATAAAACAATTAAATAAATAATATGTTTTATTTGCATTTTTCTATCTTTAATGTCGAGTCACACTCGACAAAAGGAGTGCGAAGGGTTAATGCTGTTCTCCATGAAATTCTGAAGGATTCATGAATTTAATACACTTCCGAGTGGACGGTGTTTGAAAGCAACGAGACAACAAGTAATTCCGTAATTTTCTATTTCGGATGAATAAACACAGTGACGGGGACAACTAGCTTATTTCACACTGTTCTGGCTTCTGCTTGAGGGTGTAAAATAAAGCAGTGCTCGCGTCACTTCTCAAGGAAGCCCAAACATTTAGACGGCAAAGTTCTCGCTCGAAAGTGTGAAACACGCACGAGCAGCTACTTCTCTTGCTACTTATTTCGTTCTCTGTTCTCCGTCTGACTCGTTCTTCTCAATCTCCATATCTCTGTCTACGTTCACCCGTGCTACTGGACAACTGTTGCTGGTAGTGCATCCATTATTACAGCATTACGATTTGCCGTCGCACCACGTGCACCGCGCTTATGCATATATGCAGACCTCTCATACACTCGCGCGTATATAACACGTTCCAAGTGTATGCGCGTACACTAGCACTCAAAAGTATCTGGTTTCTTGCTCATTTCGTATAGAATCTTACCTAAATGCCAGACAAAAGGTTACATCCTGAGTTTTACATTTAACCTTGTCGCTACCGCGATTTTACCACTAGACCATGTGAATTTTACGTATTTAAAACAAAACTGTGTAAGTGAATGGGTTCCATGGAATTCCCCGACACCAGATTTGACCGACGACTACTTTGGCCGACAACGATTCTGACCGCCAATGTACCTAAAGTCGTTGTCAATGAAATTCGTGTCGCTCAAAATCGTTGTCCGTTAAAGGCGTTGTCGGCCAAAATAGTTGTTAAATCTGGAGTCGGTGCAATGTTGTCGGTGGTTTCCATGGAACTCAAATAAAATATTACGCTGCGAACACACCAGAAAAAGTATCAGCGTTGTTACATTACTTACAATTTACTGCATCTGATAAAAGAAGAATCCGTTTTTACATGGCTTCTATTCTATGCAATTGGCGTGGTACATTTTTATTTTATATAAAAATTATTATTTCTGTGAATTGGAGGTTTACTTTCTTAATCATTTGAATCAGTTCAACTTAATAGAACCGTACTCTTAACACTAACCTAGTCAAACGACCGGTTTCATATCTCACAATTAGTGAATTCATAGAAACGCGTTAAAACGACTGCATTGATTTCTTTATTTAAGTACAGGGTGTTAAGAAATGTTTGGTCTTGGCAAGCATATGCGTATTTTACATCTTCGGATCGATGGAGATCTGTAAAAAAAAGTTGCCGCAAAATTGTCCTTGACCTTGAATTTCAAGGTCAAATTTTTTTATTATATTGTATTCTACGCATCATGAGGGTAAAAAAGAATACAATAGAATAAAAAAATTTAACCTTGAGTTTCATGGTCAAGGACAATTTTGCGGCAACTTTTTTTTGCAGATCTCCATCGATCCGAAGATGTAGAATATGCCTATGCTTAACGAAACCAAACATTTCTTAACACCCTGTACATACTATAATGAAACCACAGTACAAAGTGTAATTAAGAATTTTCATTAAGAGTTAATTGTAATTTCTTATTAAGTTTAATTAGGAATTGATATTGAACTTTTTAAATGTTTTTACTATTTTACATTTGGTCAACTTGAATGTGTCATAAATATGAGATAACATTTAGAGGGACACTGCTACGCGAAAGCTTTCAAATGAGTCCAGGTTTGTAATTGTACTATTTGTTTTAATAGCCACAATTCAAATATAAATTGTGCAAGTGTAAATCAAATGCTTCATTATTCACACGTAAATATTACGGAGGGTGTAACGGAGTGTATAAACGGTTTAACTTCTTTCTTTGTAAATTACATGTCGGTGATTCTCTGTCTCATAAATTGGTGCAGTCGATTTATGAATGCTAATGTACGTGCGATGCGACTTAAGTATATATGTATACGCATAATTTCTTTGTATGGAAGAATGGGACAAGCAGATGGCAGCCGCCTCGTAAGTTCCCTTTTATCGGTGGAGGTGATAAAGGATAACGACGTGATACGTGCCGTTCGTACCTTGAGTAATTACCCGAGGAACGAAAAAGTTACACGTAAACGCCATTTGATAAAGAAATTTATGCGCTCCATTGTGTTCGATACTCTTCTATTCCAATAGATCCCGGGGAATTTATTACAGCCGCCTGTTTGCACTTTATTCATGATGGAATCAGTACATAACTTGTCAACGATGTATGAATTTCGCAATGAGAAGCGACCAAAGATTTGTTTCCGATATATTCGTATAGAAATTATCAAGTTTAATATGCCAATGAATAATCTACTATCTTTTTAACAGGATGCCACTACAATTTGAATTTCAAATATTTTCTCGATATTTCGCCTGGCAAGAACACCGTCGAAAACACCCATGAATACTTTATGCGGTAAGTTTATATTTATTCAAGAATAAATATTAAATTTACTAAAGAGAAATAGTAAACTCCACGTTTGTATATTTAAACAAGGTGGTTGTGTATGAAAATGTCCATGGTGTTGCCCAATAAGAAGAACAGGTGAATACAAATATATATTCGAGTAAGTAATATAACATGTGATAATTAAATATAGCCATTCTACTGGTTCAACAGAACTTTTATTATGCAGGATGTCCCACAAATGTTCTGCTTCCTTGAAACTTTCCTATAAAATGCACTGAGGAATCGCCTCTTTTAAGGAAGTACAACATTTTTGAGACACTCTGTAGAGTAGCTTTTTTCGCATAAAAATTTCACAGAAACAGTAGTACGGTTTCTTCAATGAAACATAAAAGTACATACAGAATTAGTTTAAAAAGATTCTGTCGATTTTTAATGATCCTAAACATTTTACCAATACTAGGTAATTTTACAAGTTCAATTTTGTTCCTTTCTGAGAACATTTATATGCTTGAAGGGAATGAAAAAAAAATTGATTTTTGGATCGTTGGGAACACCCTCGTAATAAGTTGTAAATAATATATTGAAATTCTGAAATTCTTTTAATCTCTCCAACGTGTTAAATCGCATTAACTCGTGTTTGCCATGAATGCATAAAATCCGCAGTCTATTGATTATCCGGTCGCTTCGAATAATCAGTATTAATTACGATTAAAATGTCTCACGAACATATCGGGAAATCCCTCACCGATAAGAGTCGATCGGAGATTGTGTGTTTCGTAACGGCTATGGTATTGATGCATACATAATCTTCCATGAAAAACCAGAGTCATAGGCGAAAGTAAAAATCGTGTGATATCGAAGCAGCTTGTATTTTCGTTGCCGCGCTGTGCAGCCGCCGTTGTCGGGTATCGTGATTTTAACAACGAAAATAGGTAGCCCAGTATGCACGGCACATAAAATGATAAGAGTTATAAATCAAAATTACGAATTTGATTGTGAACCGTGTCGCGTGGCAAAGGTAAATACATTAGTCGGTTTCGTGATACGGGAGTTCTTGCGTCTCGAGCTTGACAGCATTAAAGAATCCATTAAGAGGTACGGTGGCCCCGGAGGTTATCAAGCAACCTCTAATACATAACCAAATAAACACTTGTATTTAAATTTAAAGCTGAATTATCTAGAACTGAACAGCGTCGACTCCGGAATCAATGAAAAGAACATTTCTGATAGTGATTTTTATTAACACAGATCTGTAATGCTCGAAGCAAGCGGGAGATAAAGAAAAGGGCATCAAAGCTCCAGAAAAGAGCTACGGATATTATCTAAATGTGTCGTAATGACTCGGGAAAGCGTTAATTTTATACCTTGGTAATCCAGATAATATTTTTCTTCGGAGTAAATGGACAAGATTTCTCTTTCATGCAATCAAGAATTTCCTGCAAGCGTTTCATTAAGTTGGCGATCTATTCCACTCGTCAGACGTACAGTGGATCCAAAAAGTATTTCAACACCCGATTCTCAAAAAATTGTCAACATTTCACCTATGGTAATTTCATTTAAAACGGAATAGCGCAATAACAAATTTTGGGCTCATTTTAAAGCTCGAAGCTTCTACTTTCTCATTATTCATTATTGTCTAAGATATTTGTGCATGATATAGCAGATGAAAAACTGAGAACATGTTCTTGATCGAACATAATACTACAAAATTGAATCGTCCGTAGAAGCATCAAAAAATTTTTCCCGAATAAATTATTATAAATTTGAAGACTAATCTACGATTTTTTTTGTTTATTTTATACAACAAAAATGTGGAACAATTCAGAACTCATCTTGAAATCTGTTGACGAACTATTCACAACTATGTTTTCTTTAACGATATAAACGCAAATTATAACCAGAACAATCAACATAGCGTTTCATACTCAACTTCTTCGAAGGCAATGACACACAAGTTACAATCAATTTTTTTCAAATAAAAATTATTTTAAATCAAGAGAAATGACTATTTGTTGGAGAACACTGTCAGAACCTCTCGACAATAAAAATTTGTATGCAAGTACTGAGAATATTTTGAGCAGTCATTTTTCGGTTGAGTTGAAAGAAAATTCACGCCTGAAGAGGTTAGCACTGCGAGAATGGTAGCAGCACATAAATCGAGGTGAATTGCTCCCGTACAAATTGTCGGTGAATTCAATCCGTTCAAAGAGAGTCGCATGATATCTGTATCGGGACACGCGTTGGCTCGAATCACACACCAATCTTTCATGCCTGTTTACGTCAGGTTTTAGTGAATGACGATAGATCTGAAAAATTGTTTCGAGTGTACAATTGAAACACATGTTATGAAAGGGAGCGCTGTATTTCACCGAGCGACACTACATGAATGAACAGTTACCTAAGGATATATGGAAGCAATAAACCGCCCTGCGCTGCGGTAAAGTGTGAATCGGCTTTTAAACTGATACCCGCCAGAATACTGAGCGAACAACGGCGTCGTAAACAAGTCTAGCCGCGAACCATTAAACTGCATTTGTGCACGTGCACCAGACGCACGTGCGTGTCCTGTCAATTCAAAACTGGGTCGGAATAGAATAAAATCCTCACTCGAAATCGTTTTTCTCTTTTTCGACAGAAAACAAAACGACGTCGAAGCAGTGTTGGCTATTATTCGAATAAAATTTGATTTGAATAAAAGTAAGGAATAAATAATTGTTGTTTTTTATCGGATCAATACTAATACCTAATACGAAGACCTATACTAATAAGGTATAAATTGCTTAAATTAGAAATAAAAATTTTTGTACGAAATAATAATACGTTAATATGTTCATGTACTGTATATGCTATATACAGGGTGTCCCAAAATTCGTGTACTTCCCGAAAATGGGAGGTTCCTTGGGTCATTTGAAGTGACATTTTCCTTTGCAAAAATGACGCCAGTGGATTTGTTTAGGAGTTATTAACAAAAAAGACGGTCCAATCAGAGCGCGGCTACAGCGGATTGATTCTGGCTCGGCCAATGGCGCCGCCACGCTAAGCGGGACCTGTCGCTGAGTCGGACTCCGTTTGCTCTAGCCGCGCTCTGATTGGTCTGTGTTTTTTGTTAATAACTCCTAAACAAAGCCGCTGGCGTCATTTTTGTACAGGAAAATGTCGCTTCAAATGACCCAAGGAACCTCCCATTTCCGGGAAGTACAC
>CM052335.1:0-83345 GCA_028455595.1 Lasioglossum vierecki | reverse complement strand
CTCGAACTCGGATAAAGCACAAAATTCTGCGTAAAAAAGTATTAACCTTAACAAGAGATTATCAAAATGATTTTCCCTAATTCACTCTTAACACTAAAACTACCGAGCACTGAAAGCGATTTAAATGTTTTAGCTGATAGAAGCGACAAGGCTCTGATTACTTAGATTTCGTGCAAGTTTTATTGCAATATGCCGTTGGATAAAGAAATGTATTCAATCAATTCTCATGTAAGTAACGTCATACAGTATTTAATCCATAAATGTCCCAAAAGTCTGACCTGTAAATGTCCCAGATCTATCCCCGCTACTGCGGGGTATACTCCCTTTTGGGGCCGTGAAACTCGAGAGGCCTCGGTCGCTGAGAAGTATGACATCATGCGGCTAGAGTATATCGGTGAGATCACCTAATACGAATTTCTAACTTCTTTATGTTTCATTATTTTTTTATGAAATTTCGATGGCCACATTTGTGGCATTTTTCTAATAAAAATCATACCAAATATGATATAATTCCGATGATATTTACTTGTGTAATAGACAATTAATGTTTCGGGTGCGAGGAAGGATAGTCGCCGGCGAGCCTTTGAAATGTGCCGGTGACTGCGGCTCTCTGCGTCTTTTTCTTTCCCATACGCAATCCTTCCTCGCACTCGAAATTTTAATTATCTATTACACAAGTAAATATCATCGGAATTATATTATATTTGGTATGAATTTTATTAGAAAAATGCCATAAATATGGTCATCGAAGTCCCATCAAAAAATAATGAAAAGTAAATAAGTTGGAAATTTGGATTAACTAACGTTTAGACTCGTCTGTCTTTCTCTACGTACGGCAAAAGTCAAAGGATACTGTCCCTGGCGCATGAATGTCCCTCGGCAGACTCGTGGTTAGGACTCATATGGATAAAATACTGTAATTTTAATCATTATAAAATAAAAAATTTAAGACCGGTCATATGCCGACAGTGGTATAATAAGTGTTAAATCAAATCATGTTTCTCTCTGACATTTGTTTCCATTGTCAACGATGGACGTTTATTTGACGTGCTCGAGTTAAGCGAACCATTCTGTAGAATAAAAAGTATGTAGGTTATTTTATGCACTTTAATCAAGAATATATCGCGCGCGCGCCCAATAGAGCATCAAATACCAGAGCCGGGTAACAAAACGTTATTGCCTATTAACACGTTCCCGCGAGTTCTCGCGATACATTTGTTCACACAAGTGCAAATGGAATATATTTGTACACTTATCTTGTTCTTTAATTAAGTCCCAAATAAAACCAACATGCGTCACCAGCAACGTGACAAATACTCACGCGATCTCTGATAGGTAAACCCCATACGCTATACTTCACTTTCATAATGATTATCGCGACTTACGTTTAATGTGTACCATACTAAATAAAAATTAAAATATACCGCTGTAACTCGTTCAGAAATTCTACGATTGAGATCGTGTGTCGTGCACAAATGGTGCAGATAAGGTTATGAGCGGACTGCAAATAATCTTTATGCAGATTCAAAATTTTCTGGAACGAATTTTCTAAATAGAAATGATTCATTTCTTTCTTAATTTTAATGAACCGGAAAATGAATTGTAAAATTAGACACATTAAATGATACTATTATATTATATTATATTTTACCCAGTATCATTCATTTAATAATTCCAGTTTTACAATGCGATAACTGATCCGCTCATTTACCAAATCGATTAACTTAAAAAGCCTTTCATTTCCGTTCTGAATTAAAAGTGTGTTTATTCGAAATGTAAAATAGCAAACATTAATCGTGCGCTTTGTCGGTAAAACGTTCAAAAACTCGAAAGGTGGTTAATCATTTTCTGAAAAAAACCATATGTACAATCATAGAAATATAATTTTCTATATTGAGAGAACTCAGAAATCTCGACTTATCAGGCACAGACAAACTCATTTCGCAGGAACGTCTACTCCACATTGCCACTTCAATTAAATTACACAACGTGCAAGACATTTTTCTTTGCGCTCCTCCTTCGCACACCATTTTTCGTAATTAAATCCCTGCAGTTCCGCGGAACAGACTTTGCATTGTACGTTAATTACTCATCGCATGTGCGACGTGTTAAGAAAGAGATTTCTGGCATTCCGAGGTTCCTCGCTCCACGACAATGTTGACACACGGCGTTAATAATTGAAGTGTCTGTGAAATTCGAAGCTTTCAACGACCACGATACACCGAGTAAAAGAACCACCTGCCAGCCGTTCGCAGAATTAATATATTCGCTGGCGATTCGAAGAAAGAACAAGTATTACACCAGGAGAGCTTTCTTTGGCAGCCGATGAGGTGACAAAAGCATTCATTTTTATTATCCTGTCTAGAAAGACGTCATTGTTCTAACGAGAATACCACAGTCGACTGGACAAGGTACACAGAAATCTTAGAATTCTCCGAAAGCGGAGTAAGCTTTAAGATACCGATCTTTGTTCCGAGTTACAATTATTATTAGACTGCGTATCTTTATGCAAAATAAAAATGTTCTGCACTGATCGTGGGAAGCAGAAATAAAATAAAAATTGATTTCATTCCTTAATAACTTTGTTACATTAAAAACAACATTACCTTCTTCTTAAATTTTTCTAACCCTTTATTGTTTTATACTTCACCCAACCAATTTCTTCGTAAATGCATAACGATCAGCAGTCTAGTACAAGAATCGATTAATTGCACTGTCGAATAGACAGTTCCAAAAAATAAACAATTGTTGTAACCGTAGGCACACTGTTTTATTTCGGTTTCACTGAGCTGCAAAATAAGTTCGCATGAAATTTTCAATTTGGGGAAGAAACTGCAGTCTGTTGTCGAGAATGAAAACTCCCCGTCTAATTACAGCGCTGTGGAAAAGTCTGGGATTGGTTGCATGTAAATATCTCGCGAACAGTATAAATATTAAACCGTTTCGGTCCGAGTCTCGCTGAAATGGAAATGATTTCGCGCGAACGTGCGAATTACAAAATTCAATCTTACAAGGCTCGAGAAAATCTTTGGGGTCACCGTTGAGAACGGTTCCTGACGAATTGCAACTCTTGGAAAACCGCACGCACCGTCACAGACATCGTGTCTAAAGTTAACCTTTTTCGGCCGACTATAGCAACGCGCAATCACCGTGACTGCACTGAAGCATTTCCACGGTTTCCACGGGCGACGTCAGTCACAGATGCAGTTACGCTGGCGACGTCTTTCACGGTGAATGCATAGACGCGCCCCCGTACGTGATAATAACTCACAAGTGACAGCGTTACCTATCTACCCAACAATCTCCTGCCCTGCTAGAAATTAATTTCATTCGCCACCACTGCGAACCCATAATTTCCAAATCTCGGATAACTTTGAACTTGCCCGGCCACCACATTTGCAATTACGTACGCGGTTCAATTCTTAAAATTATCGTTTCCACGCCAATGTCCGTGAAAGTTGCGAACAATCAGAATAATTTATTTAACAAATTCGGGAATAATAAAACAAAGTTTCTTGTAATAATGATTTGTTGTAAAATCCGCCTCAATTGGAACACAAAGTCACCGGGTCAGGGGAATTGACTCAAATCGAGGGGAAAAAATTTACCCCCTCTCTGAAATTGCGGGATTAGTTACGTGGCATTGTATCGGGTCCCATGGAAATCGCCGACAACATTTCACCGACTCCAAATTTGACCGAAAAAAAACTTTGGCCGACAAAGCTTTTAACCGAAAACGACTGATCGACAACGAGTATAAAATCATTGCCGGACAAACTCGTTGGCGGTGAAATTCGTTGCTGATCAAATTCGTTGTAGATCAAAGTAGTTTTCGGTTAAAAGTATTGTCGGCCAAAGTAGTCGTCGGTTTAACCCTTTGGGTACATTTGACGACTCACACTGATCATGTACATGTTATGTTTTTTGATATATTTATTTTTATTTTGTAATAAAAATCTTGTTTAGAACTATGTAAATAATATCACTACAATAAATGAATTCTTACATAAAATCTATTAATTTTACATTAATCTATCAATCAAAAACTTAAATTCATTCCATATGGAAAACATCATCAAATAAATCCGTACCCAAATACATCTGTACCTAACTGGGTTAATTTATGTGGGGTTCTGTTATATGTGGGATCTCAAATTTTGAACAGATTTGTTATTAATTATTCGGAACAAGCCTGCGAGATTGCCGTAAAACAAAATTTAAAAGTCGAAAATAAGAGCAACCCTAATGGTGATGCATACATCAGCAGCGAAGAGATCGGACGTAGTTCGTATCGGGGCTGAAACCAACAAATACTTTACACGTTAACGGTATTGTATCGAGGTCCGATACGATTGGTGTTTAATCTCGATCAGAAATCTCTCCCACCCTTACAAGCCTGTGTTCTCTAAAAACACTTCCCTCGCGGTCGGGCAAGGCAAGCTGCGTGGGAAATCGCGGAGGCCGGTAATTTCTCTGGCCTGATTCTGCCGACGGCGCGGATTATCTACAGCATCCAGCTTTGAAATATACTACTAAATATACTGCACACACTCGCGCGCGCACATACCCACCTACATACCCGTGTAACTATAATACACATGCCCGCGAGATGTATAGATATATTATAAAACGCGGAACACGGATTGCCGGGCACGATTCGACGACGTACGACGACTGCTCGATAGAGTACATTGAACAAACCGAAAAGAATTATTGTCAGAAAATTGTTCTTTACGATTCGGAGGCACCGCGTCACACAATAGGCCAGAATGGCTCGGTAGCTGTTCATGAGCTAAAAAATCAGAGTCGTCATACCGATTTTCAACCAATGCATAGAGATTCTTAAATGTCCATTACATTCGAAAACAATAATATTAATTACAGTTATTAAAAACTCTCGTTACAATAAGCGTTCAAAGATCAAATTTTTTCAGATACTATTCATCACCGATAAAATTCCGTTTCTTCACAACGATGTCCTGAAAAACCTACTGAAGATTAAATGCCCAAATTTTTTTTATAAATAATGTATATCTATCAGTGTATCAGTATATATACTAATGTATATCTATAATTTATACAAACTAATATCATTGATTAATTCTTACAGACGCAACAATGAAATTTTCTATTCTTGAAAATGGTCTCGATTGAGACCGAAACGTTGAATTAAATTTGATGTAATATTTTTGAAAATTTGCTTATGTTCCAATTGATCGAACCAGTGCGCCGATAACATTAATTGTAGCTTAATGTATATCTATGTTGAGAACGCCCCAGGCATTAAACGTTAACGTACATAATTCATTATTTAAAAAAATGCTTAATCAACTAAGGAAAATCGTCAAAGTTTTTCACCTTTGATAAGGGATAAGTTAAAATGTCCGAAAATGTACAGGCTCTAACACAGTGAAACATTTACAGCAATGTCTCCTCTAAAATAGTCTGCAATGTTTTCGTCCCAAGTAACCCCAGTTTGGAAATTATGATGGTTTAAAGCGTCGCGTGACGCGCAATTCCGTGGCGAGTCGCGTTGTGTGCGAACTATGTAAAGAACTAACCCAGACCCATCTTATGAATTTTTCTATTATTAGACCATTAACCCTTTGCACTCAGAGCTATTTTACCTCGAAAATCAAACGTTTCTTCTGACCCAGAATATTTCCATTCTCTATGATTTTTTTCAAATTTGGTAGATATGAAATTGATATAATATCTCCTGCAATACTTAAATGTTTAGTAATTGGTTAGATACCGACGTATCTAATAATGTAAACAATATTTTAAATAATAGTGCAGCAATTTTTAGTGGTGCCTCAGAGGCGCCCTCGAGTGCTAAGGGTTAATAAACATTCAAATTTCTTGCTAGGTCAGTTGAATCATTTGTATATGAGAGGGCATAGCAACAGCAACGAAGTATAGCATCACTGCAGTTTTTGCATATTGAAAAAATGTATTTTACCTTCGTTAAGAGAAATTATATAGTATAGATTTTTGTAATTATATATATAAACGAAGTCCTGATTCACTCACACACTTATCAACGTCTAGGCTAAACCCTTGGCCCTAGAAAGCTAAAATTTTGCACAGAGGTTTCCTTTATGATCTATACAAGGCATAAGAAAGGATATTTCGAAATTCAACTTCTAAGGGGTTGAAAAGGGGTTACAACGTTTGTATGAGGAATACTTTGTTCGTTGTCGGATTTCCTTGAGACTTGGTCTTAATGCTCACTGATACAATAATAGGGGTGAATGGGGGGTTAAAAGGTTTTATGGAGAAACAATATCAATTTTCGAGGGCATTAAACAGTTTTCTGTGCGAGCGAAGCCGCGGGTAAAAGCTAATTAATAGATAAACACAATTATAAGCTGACAATCCGTATGATCAGTTGATTATAGTCAGTAACTTTGTAAAATATAATAGTTAATCTTCTTTGAATATTTGTAATTCTTTAAATAAGACAGTAATAACACATTTTTGTTATTTCATTAAAAGTAAGAAACTTAATTTATTGAGAAACTATGGACTACTCATGTTTGAAAGTCTAAACAGCCAGTTTTCAATCATTATTCATTATTCACAAGATTTTTCAGACATTTCCGGTGGTGTGACAAAAAAATGTTTCCTACAAAAAGTAATTAGTAATCCGTATTCTACAAATCTCAATACAAAATATTTAAAGAATTATTTTTCTTTTAATAAAAAATTGTGGTCACCTTGAATGTTTATTTATAATTATATACTTTTTATTGAATAATATTATAGCTGACGCCTTTCTAATGATGTCGGCGCCCAGATTCGATCTGTTATAACTCCTACACTATTTGCAAAATTTCACAATTTTTACTTTTCGACGTTTCGATCTCTTTTTTAGATCATTTTCAAGAAAATTTTAAAGATTGTGTCTGTAAATTAATAATTCAAAATTAAGTTTTGTAATGTATGAATTTAAAACCAAAAAGAAACTTGTAACATACTTGCTTTGTGTAAGGGAAAATAATTTTTCCGTTATATTCTTAGTTAGCCACGTGTTGATGCTAAGACTGTATGCATGGTAATGAGGTTATGTGAATATACTTGTAACTAGAAACCTAATTATCGAACGGTAATGAATTGATCGATATTTGGCGGTTAATTCAAACAGACATTTATCCTTATACCTTCCTTTCGCTATTTTTATAGCATATTAGATATGGTATTTCTCATTTAACATTCATATTTAATTTGATCTTTTTATACAAATAGATGTATGTAGATATTAAAGCAAACTTTTAAGACATTTATAGAATTATTTAGAAAAATTTTTTCTAAGTAATTCGAAACGTCGAAAAGTAAAAATTGTGAAATTTTGCAAATAGTGTAGGAGTTATAAAAGATCGAACCTGGGTGCCGAGATCATTAGAAAATATTGGTTAACAACAATTTACGATCGAGAATAACAAACAAACATTGACCTATTTAATGTGGTGTTTAAGTTTTGAATTAATGGTGAAATAGGCGTGCACAGCTACCGAGCCGACCTGGCCCACTGTGCTTCGTGCCGTGGCCGAATCGGCCCTGGCACGGTAACGGGAATAGAAATTTATTCGACACGCTCGAACAATTTATATAAATCAACGAATACACCCGCTTATAAATTTCGTATGCCCCATGACCCGAATAATGACTATTTTCGACTTCGCTAATTTATTAATTACGGGAGAATATTCCATGCGCACTGCGTATCACACCGATTTCAGGATAAATTCGTTATAGATTGCTCCCGGGTGTTTATCCTTCTAAACGAGCCGAAACCGTTTTTAAAATGTTAGATACACTGACGGGAATAGTAGGCGATTTTTTTCTACACGTTCAGTACAAGAGTAATGAATTTCTCGTACGTGTTATCTTGTCGTTAGACGGTGAAGGTATAGGTGAACATTTTCTATCTTGAACTGCAGCAAACTTCTTTCCTACTATGTGTAATAGATTGAATGTAATATAACGGTATGTTAAAATTCTTTTGACGTGATCACTGTTTTCAATCCCCTCTACCCATTTTTTTGTCGTAAACGCGTACAATCCGCTGTCTAGCCAAGCGATTGCAGCGAGCAGAATTTCAATGAAAATGTATTCCTTTTGAATTTTCGGTTTTTACTAAATTACAAATTTTTCAGATAAATCGTGACACGAAATTGCGCCAATAAAAACTAAATTGTACCAACACGCATCAGTCGTATCAGTTTCCTTTGTAACATTTCCATCCACTGTATACGTTTGTTTTACCAAAGCTTGACCAATGAAACTTTTCATCACGTAACTCAACGAAATTTAATTTCTAATAAAACTTGTGGATTGCTACAGCATACGCAGAACTAAGCTCCAAAATCAGATACAAAGAAATCCGTGGTAAAATATTGTATTCGAGGGTAAAATAGATTTTAATCTTCTGTACTATAACATCGAGTCAAATTCGCGATGAAGATATCGAACAGAATCGTTGAACTACGTATGTTATTAATTTCCTTTCTATATGTATAATCGGAGAGTACGCAGACTCTCAGAATTTATAATAAATATAAATTCGAAATTTAAAAATAAATTTCAACCCAAGGGGTTGTACGAAGAGCAGATTTTTAAATTTATAATTTACGGGTATAACCTCCTTTCAAATGGACAAACTCGAAATCGTTGGTATTCTGTAATTATGGGTGGAATTTTCTAGAACAGGAACCAGGAACATTATCTGGCTGAACGCTCGTTCAGCAGTTCTTGAGGTTCCCGGGCATTGAATGTACAGAATGGCCAGAAGATTTGGCCTCTAAAATACGACCCTCGACCAGGATCACGTTTAGAATCTTCTTCGTACGGATAATTCCCGTCGTTCTGGGTTTCCAGTGAAAATTAAAGAGAGATTGAGACCGGGGTAGAAAGAAAACGCGTGGGACGAGGAAAGATAGAGAAAGGGATAAAAGGCCGAGAGAGACGGAGATCACTGGTCTGATTTCACGCTCGGGCTGTTTAGCGATGGACGTAGATACGAGACACCTTCTTGAGCGTGCAGCAACAGCGGGATACCAATCCCCTCGTCGGTCGAGATCGTGACCTTCCATACAGGGCGAGTTTTCTCAAAAAAGTGGTCGAGATAGAACCAACGGGAAAAACACCAAAAACCCGTACATAAACAACCGACTCTACTTTGAACGTATTAACATCAGCTGCCGAGAACACCAGGGGTTTCTTCGCCAAATTTCATTACTATGGAAATGCAATCTAATACTTTACTTTGCTCCCCGATCCGTGACAAATTTCTGCTACTCCGTTCCATGCTTTACCTTGCGGACAGCCACTCCCGTAATCGCTCAAACAACATTTAAATAGGAATTACATTTTTCAAAAACGTGGTAAAATGAATCGAACGACTTCGGAAAGAGCTTCGAACAAAAATGCATTTCGTCAGAATCGCCAGGAAAATAGTACTTTTACTATGACTATGAAGGGAGTCCGAGGAAAATGTGTTCTAGACACCGTGCATATGCAGCATATTTTTGGCTTCTTAATACAAGGTCAAAGGTCATTGAGATTTTTAATTAAAAATTAAAAAATGATCATTGGAATGTTTAACCATCGGATAATTGGCAATGTTTAAGACTTACTTACAAAAAAATTTAGTTTTCATGATATCTCGTCTAGACACATACAGTCTTTCCGATATCCTCGATGGAACAGCTGTTCAGTTAGTTTAATTTCTACAAATTGAGTACTTGAATGACAATTTGGACGTTCCCGCTGAAAAATGACTCCGACACAGCACTCGGAGGGTTAATTTATGACTGCTTAGATTGTATAGATGCACCCACGAGAAATGATTCAATAATGATTCCCGGAGGATCGAGTGGCTGGAAGTAAGTAGAGGTCCAGAGGCGGGTCAGCTAGGGATCGCAGGCGAAGGGCGTTGGCTGGTGTTCCTGCGACGTTTCACTTTAAGCAGAGGATTTATAAAAAAAGCATCGCATCTCCTTGGGTATGACGAGCAGCGTCACGTTTGGGGCAAACGACGCACATGGCGCAGCTGGAGTCTCTGCATAGAGACTCTACGTGCCTTCTATCGCGGCATATGCGTTTCACCGCATCCTCGTCTTGCTGTTGGTGTGTCCGTTTCCCTCTTCCCCGCTGTCCTTCGAGTTCCTTTGCCCTCTGTCCCTCGCGCCACACCGCCATAAAGCCACGTAATATTCTTCGGATCCTCGGGAACTGCCGAACGGGCAAATGGGGACACGTCCGCGAACGCGTAGCCCGCAATTGTCGCGGCTGTACAAGGCATCCAATTGCATTTGCAACGCCAGGCAACGTGCTACACACTGGCATACCACTGTACATATATCTATACGTATGTGCATCGGTGTATTCGACGCGTGTACGCCGCGCGTGTCAATGTTACACGAGCGGAGAGCAGAAGTATCTACGAGGGCAGACGCGTTCCGTGACGTGAAGGATCCTTGAGAGCCGGGGTATTGGGATTCCATCGATGCCCCTTTCAAAAGGAGCCGCTCTCGATCCTACGGCGTGTTTTGTGCTCGATTGTGAGCGTCGGAGCGTGCAAGTGTTCCTTGTATGATAAATGATAACGGCCCCGCGGAGCTTCAATTGGATGTAACACGTGTAACGCGGACGGTTAACCCGTTAACGGTGGCAATCCTTTTCGCGGAGATTCCTTGTTCTTTTCGAACACGTCGAACACGGAAATGTTACATTCTCCCATTAGAAAAGTGAATCTACTTGGTACTGGATAATGTTCCTGCGGATTCTTGGATGAATATTTGGTTTTCTTTTATTATAGTCTTATTTCACGATAGTCTGTCGAACGAGACCAGGCACTGAAACACCAGCGTGTCGTCCTTGGTAACTATCTGGAAGGGTTCCATGAAAATCATCAACACAAATTTCCCCAACACGGTTTTCACCGACATTTTACAGACTTCAGATTTGATTAGTTGTCGGTTAAAAGCGTTGTCGACCAAAGTAGTCGTCGGTCAATTCTGGTGTCAGTGAAAACCGTGTCGGGGAAACTTGTTTCAGTGATCTCCATGGAACCCATCTGGGAAGGGTGTCGTCAACTCTGTTGCATTCGTGTGGCTATGATTACGTTTATTGCCTCGTCTCGTTGGACAAACTATAGTCACCATCGACTTTGACGAACCTTTTTCAACGTTCCACTAGCTTATATATCCCTTTACTATAGAAAGCTCCAGTTCTATTTAAAAAGAAATGAGTTAATTGCCGTTTTGACGTTGACGTCGTTCTCGAAATTGCTGTTTGCAATGAAGTCTGACACGGTTAAAAATAGCCGATCATCGGCTATTGTGATTACAACGCAACAAATCAGGACTGTGAAGAGAGCGAGAGAAAACTTTCTTCGCAGCATTTCCAATTTTAAACGTGTAAAGCGAAAGGCGCGAGCTTTTAAATAACACAATGTTGAAGCGATTGAAAGTTGCACATCATGAAACATTGTTTCTGGTCTGGAATTTTGAAGAAATAGATTTTTTGGATTTTATTTATTTACTGTTTATTTGAATGTGGTCGGGTTAACAGTTAGGTCCTTAGTGACCACATAATTTACAATCAAAAGTGTTTTATACAAAGGTGAATTTGTAACAGTTTATATAAATCGATGGATTTAAAAAAAGGACGTTTCTGATGTTGTCTTCTCCTAGATTTGACTTGAGGTCATCTTTGATGGCAAAACTGGTACGTTGTGAAGAGAATCTAGGACGTTCGAGTAAGACATGTTGGATGTTTTCTTTGTGAATGATTGTTGAAAAGTATATCTGCAGAAGGATTCTCTTTGAAATTTTTGCGAAATGCTTCCCACGATATCTCAAGCCTACTTGACCAACTGACTTTGCAACGACCACGGACATTTGACTAATTTGATCAAATCATTAGCCGGACATGAACCACGCAGCCCGTGAACGCGCGAAATCAACGTACACGTAACTTCTTCCCAGAGATCCGAATGTTTTCGTTGATGTAGAGGGTGGCAGAAGTTTAGCCTCTCCCGTAGTCAAGGAGGAGCGCAGACTAATCAGCATCGAGTTCGCGAAACAGCGACGACCCCTGTGAACGGCACGAATCTATTTGGGTGGCAGCGCAATCGGCATTCAGGCTTTCGTCACCCGTTGAACTCGAAAACCGCGTCTCTTCGGTGGTCAATCTAATCGGTGTATCAGGTTCTACGTTGTATACGTGTACATACGTACATGTATATCCATACAGAAAGTGTACTAAATGCGAAACGGAGAATGTTTACGAGGCAAAGAGAGAAAGTCTCTTCGACTATCTCTCTCTCTTCCTCATGCTGCGTGGTTCTCGGTCCAACGACGGGGAGGAACGAGAGTAATGCAGGGTAGATAACCCTGCATCCTAGTGCTAAGATAACCCGACTTGACCCGCGGGTCCTCCTTGCTGAATAATTACGGGGAAGCCTCCTATCCCTGTCCTCTTCCTCTTAACTATCCGAACCTTTCTGTGTCTCTCTTTCGTCTCTGTCTCTCTAACCGGCATCCTTCTCACCCCTTCCAATCTGCCTCTTCGCTTTCTCGCTCACTCACTCTCTCTCTCTCTCTCTCTCTCTCTCTTTCTTCTCTCTGTTGCTTTTGGTCCCCTCCGTTCTCTGTCCCTCTCGTCGGTGCATAGAAGCAGCGGGAGACCTGAACCTGGTGGCTCTTAGCGATGGTATCGACCTGCGGAGAGTCTTTGCCTCCCTCCTGGCCCTCCTCTTTCCAAACCTCTTGCCCACCTCTTCGCCACTTGCCTTCTCCCTTTACCTTGCCCCTCTTCCTCCGTTCGGCCGTTGCGATGCCATCCTCGCCCTCGTTTACAACCTCACCCGTCCCCCTTGGGCATTCTAACGCCCGCCGCAGCAAGGGTTGCTCCGTGACTGCTCCTTAGGGCCGCAGGATCGAAGACGAAAGAGCAGAAGGATCCGGGTGTACGGTTAGCGTTCCTGACGGTTGGTGGGAGCCGAGACCGAACAGAGAACGAGCCAGCCCGGGCCCAACCAGGTCGGGGCCCGGCTAGGCCCGACCCAAGTCACGAACACGCATGGATGAGGATAGATCGTGTGCCGGGGCTTCGTCTTGCCTACCCGCCTCCAGGGGCGGATAGCTGACTCTCTACCCGCGATCTCGACCTTTTCTACAAGGATGTAGATTACCGTTCATGCTGCCCTTTCTTGCACGATCTCCCGACGTTTCTTTATCTACCGATTGCCCGGATGATTCGTCAACCTGCACGCCCTAAACTTTCCTGTGCTAGCCGCTAAGCTGACGTTGCTCAACATGTTTTTCTTTGTATTAGAAAATCTTAGGAAAGACTTACTACAACATTAGTTAATAATATATAAACAAAAATACCATATACGTAGCGAGAAGCATCATCAATATAAACATGCAGGTGTACAAATTAACATTTTTCTTTTTGTTAACCCTGAAACACGAAAATTACAATTATTTAGAAATGATATAATATGATGGTATAAATGATGGATATAAATGATATAATAAATTGCACTGCCAAAGAACATGATTGAGAGTTTCACTCTCAGAGTTGCATTTACACACAGGTTTATCAATGAAACCAATACGGGCGAGACAACCGGCTAAATGATAATGATTCGCTCTGTTTCGGTTTATAGAAACAAAAAAATGGCGGGGTATATTTTTACCTTTGAACCAAGGACGTCGGTTATTCCTATAATAATGTGCAAAGTAATATTTGCCTTTATGCAACCCTTGTTTTCTAATTATCAATGAAGTATTGATAAAGGAATTTTTTCATAAAAAGTTCGTACAGATCAATATAAGGAACTCTTGAGATGCGTAAGGAAAGAAAAGTGGTAGCACTTCTGGCCAGATCATCAGCTACCTCATTGCCCCAAATACCAGAATGGGATGGAACCCAAAAAAAATTTATAAAGTACTTATTTGAGTTGATTAGAATAAATTGATTATATTTCTTTTTTATATCCAAAATATGTCCTTTGCTGCAACCCTGACAGATTCAAGACTTTGAAGAGTACTCATAGAATCCGAAAAAATGCAGTAATTGTGCGGATCATTTTCTAGCACAATATCAAGCGCATTGTTTAAGGCAGCACATTCAGCCGTAAAAACTGACGCATTTTTTTCAATGCTAAAGTTATTATAAACATTAAGATCCGTACAAAAGCAAGCACCGCCCACACAGCCAACGTCCGAAGTCTTACTGACATCCGTATATTGTATAGGAAAAGCAGAGTAATCCTTAAGGAGCCTGCTTACTTTCTAGGAGTGGTCAAATTCGTAATTAATGGGTATCGAAGTAAATATGGTTGAAAAGTCATGGCAAAAGATATTGAAATGAATATTAAAATCTATCATGTTGAACGAATCTGCGAAGGACAAAGCACTTGATAGTAAAATACAATTAGAACTGAAGACAAATTTCGCAACGTGTGATCGAAGAGACACCAGGCTTATCATTTCTTTCCGCCATACCCGTTTGTCGAACTATAAATCTTTTGTCAACGTGCGTTAACCCTAATCTGTTTCTCATTTCGCAAACTAAATCTGTCCCTCGGTGTCAAATTCACACAGTGATAAAAAAATCGATAAAATAACAAGGTAAACAGTTATTTTTCTTTTTTTCTTATTCAAATTGAAGAGTTAACATTTTGTATCTTAGGCTTTTCGGTCATGTGTATCGCATTAAAAAAAAATTAAAATTACGAAGTTTCGGACAAAAACTGCAGGTAACAGAACAGTATGACTTATTTCGAGAAAACTGTGTCGAATTGACACGAGGAACGGATGAGGGTTAAAACAATTTAGCAGTGCTGACAGAAAAATACAGGATTGAGATAACAAAAATTTCACCGTAGTTATAATCAAGTACAATTATTTAGTACATGTATTATCGCTGAACTAAGACGATGAAAAGCTTCTAATAGGCGACAACAAACTAAAATGACGAATTAACTCGTCTTCCTTGGTTAAAAGGATGAACATTCGTCGCTTACGAGGTGACTTACTAAAGTTTAGAATTTTTCTAATGTTGACATATGATTGCAACACTTTATAGCACTTGTTTCCCCTTATTACACAGCAATGCATATTTTGTAGAATTCCGGTAGATCTTTAATGGTAGACGTAAAACATGAAATCGTGATTACTACGTGCACCATGTGTTTCATTGTTATTCTAGCAGAATAACACCGTGAACAGATGGTAAAGTAACTTTGTATCTTACAAGTAAAAAATCCTAATAACATGGATCATTTACGTGACCACAATGTAATATACCTTTGCGTATACATATACAGAAACCGTGCCCCACTTAGCATTGAGAGGAGAATTTGAAATTGTAAGAAACACAAATATAGACGAGAACATTGTACCAACTTGATATAATAACATTAGTGCGAATACGTAAAGTCGACATTGAGTTATGCGCCGAAAAATAAGTTTCTATTTGCACTAGTAAAGTTGTATAATAACTATTTGTGCATACGGACCAGATTATTTGCTTCAAGAATCACTATTAAAATCTTTTATTTTGATTATTAGTTACCGAATTAACTCTAAAAATTACACTGTGGATCTTTATGCAAAATAAAAACTTTCTTCGTTAATTAGAAGAAATAGAAATCAAATAGAAAGTTGCTCTTTCTTTAACAATTTTAATAAATTGAAAATAATATATTGACGTGGTGCAATTTGTTTAATCTATCCGGTATTTCATCAATAATGATGATATAAATTATAACGATTAGCGTTTATAACAAAAATGAGCTAGTACAATTGAAAATAGTGGAAATATTAAAAGACTTTCACAGTATTGATATATTATTTTCACCACATTACAATTATTAACAAAGAATATGAATTTATATTTAGCTCCTGCGTCTTGCAATTGATTCACAAACTTTTTATTCTGCATAAACGTCTGTGATCTAGTAATGATTATTATTTGAAAAACGATGTGAAAAATACTGGTAGAAGATGTTTTTACCGGAACGGTACACTTCAACTATTTACACGTAATTCCATAGGGTTGTTGGAGCGCAGACAATTTCTCAGGACAGTAGTCGAATCAGCATTACAAATGGCACTGATAATACATCGCGACATGGGTCGTCACGAAAGTTTTACACGACCATTCTTTATCCTTGCAACAGCACCCTCATCGTGCGTTTAGCATTTCATTATGAGCGGGAAAGCTGCTCCGCCGCGTTTATCCCTGCTACGCTGCAGGATGTATACGAACAGCTTGATTCCAAACTAATGTAAGTCAAATTTCACGATTTAACAGTAGACGCACGGGTGTAATCTCGAATTTCGAAACACGGCGACTCGCGAACCTGGTGTTGTACATTTTGATTTGCAAAAAATCGATTTTTTGTTGCATTTTTTTCGAACATAAATGTCGCAAGAGGGTTCAAAAAGGAAATGAACACCATAAATGTTCGGGAAATAATTTGGAAAATAATTGCGTACGAATCTTTAAATGGTATAACTCTGTATAACTTACAGTCGTTTCTTTTCGTAATTTCCGCTAAACAAGTCGATTATTCAAAAATTTTCATTAGACATCGCCTAGTGAACTGATTCTTCCAGTTTGGCAGAGAAACTGAAATCGTTTGGCCCATTTAATTCTCTGACCAACAGTATATTCCAATAAAAATCGCTGAAACGAATGAATAGATCGTTGTAATTTTTATAGAGTAAAGTGAAATCACTGTTATTGCTTCGTCTATCTAACGTTAAAAAACAGTTGAAATATTAATTCCGGCGACTATAGACGAGATCCACGAGAGATAACTTGTTATTCTGACAATAATCCAGCGTCGCAACGTTTCCATCCGACTAAGCGGATCAAGAAAAACGAAGAGATGAATATCAAATCGAAATAGGATGGAATTCCCGCGATTGGTCACCGCCCGACAACCAGATAAACCGTGTTATTCTACTTTCCGATCAGGAGTCAAATCAATTCGATCCCGGCTGCCGGTGTAACAACTACTTCGCCATGTCGAGCGACCGTTTCGAAACCGGATATCCACTTCCCCGGTATCACTTACAACGTAGCTATACATAAACACAAATACATAGAAGAGGAAAGGTGGAAGGGGCGCTGTCACTGTCGTGCCGTGTTATTACTAAACTTCCTAGCTTGAATATTCACGAAGCATTATGTTTTCTCGTACTTGGCAAAAAGAAAAAAAAGGAAGACGAAGAACCGAGGGAGAGGGTGGGGGAAAAAACGCGAAAGAAGAGAAAAGAAAAGTAAAAGCGGGGGCCACGACGAAGGAGCTTCCATGTAATTAAGCACTAATGGAGAACACCGTTGGATCCCGAAAGGAGCTTTACGACGAAGCGTCGAAGTGCAAACTTTAAATATGCCACGGACGATTTTTAAGGATGCGTTACCGGGCCGTGGGGTTTACACCGTTAATGGAAGGATAAGAGGAACAGCGGGATGGCAGGTGGCGAGGGGCGGATTTGAAGGATGCGAGAGGACACGAGTATGAAAAGGGTGAAAGGGTCGAGGACCGGAAGTTCACGAGTAGGGTTGATGCGCGTACGGGGGTGGAGACGTGAACCGGAGGAGGTGGGGCACCAGGGAGGAGAGGGAGGCCAAAAGGTGAAGAGCGGTTTAACGCGTTTCCGCGGTAGAGCGGTTTAACGCGCACATACCACGCTCTCCAGTGTGTGCAAGAACGATGGGGTGGGTCTCGACTCTCTCTATCTCTCTCTCGCTCTCACACACTCTCTTACTCTGTGTGTTGATGATGTACACATATCCACAAGCCTCTACACTACAACAACAGACCCGATATCGCCCAAACACTCGCTTCTTAACCGCAATTGTAGCTATTGCAAATTAAATATCGCTTCTTTCAAAGTATTCCCGCCGCTCGCTTGTTCTTTGAACTTCCCTCGATGTACACCCCGTGGCAGAATGTTTCCGATCGGAAGCATTGAAACGGATTTTAGAGAAAACATTCACAATTTAGAAGTATAAAATCTTACTTTACGGAGTTAAAACTGATGGGAAATGAAAAGGGGCTTATTAACGAATGAAAAACAATAAAATAACATAAGCTTACATTTATTATGGCAAAGAAACGAACAAATAAACAAATTGTTACTGAGAAAAAAGTTTCCGATTGATACAACTGCTGAAAAAAAGTTTCCGATTCGATTTACACTGTCCAACACTAAATTTGTTAAACAATTGCAGTTGGATTATTCCTGTAGAGTATTTTGCGCTGAATCCGAATCTGCCCTCAATTTTTCCCCTAGACGCACGGTTTTTAAGAAACTTAATTTGAATGAGAAAATATATTTTTCAATTTTAAACAAATATTGTCATGTTATTATACAAGATGTTGCACTGTTTTTTGAAGAAATAGATTCCATTATAAATAGTAATAATGTGAGTATTAAATAGAATACATTATGAATCTTTAAACATGTGTAAACAATCGTTAAAGATGGAGAGACAACCTTTTTACACCAATTTGTGAGGATATTTTTCAATTTATCTAAAAAAATAAGGGTGCAGCGAAAAATCGAAATATATCACGCGATAGAGCAGACTTTTATCTTGAGACTAACTCAACTCCAACCCTTTGAAGTTAACAAGTCGACTTTTTTCGAACCAGAAAGCAAAATATCTTCCCCCGAGAGCATGAGTTGCCATCAGATACGGAGAGATACACAACGGTACTGGTGGCAACTGGTCGGGCGAAGATATTTTGCTTTCGGGTTCGAAAAAAACGTCGACTTGTTAACTTTAAAGGATTTGGGTCGTGCTATTCTTAAGATAAAAGTCAGCTCTATCGCGTGATATAGTTCAATTTTTCACTGCACCCTTATTTTTTAAGATAAATTGAAAAATATCCTCACAAATTGGTGTAAAAAGGTTGTCTCTCCATATGTAACGATTGTTTAAACATGTTTAAAGATTCATAATATATTAATTTTGGATATCAATGTATTCGGGAAAGTCTACAGAATCTATTTCTTCAAAGAACAGTGCAACATCTTGTATAATAACATGACAATATTTGTTTAAAAATGAAAAATATATTTTCTCATTCAAATTAAGTTTCTTAAAAACCGTGCGTCTAGGGGAAAAATTGAGGGCAGATTCGGATTCAGCGCAAAATACTCTATAGGAATCATCCAACTGCAATTGTTTAACAAATTTAGTGTTGGACAGTGTAAATCGAATCGGAAACTTTTTTCCAGCAGTTGTATCAATCCGAAACTTTTTTCCCAGTAACAATTTGTTTATTTGTTCGTTTCTTTGCCATAATAAATGTAAGCTTATGTTATTTTATTGTTTTTCATTCGTTAATAAGCCCCTTTTTATTTCTCATCAGTTTTAACTCCGTAAAGTAATATTTTATACTTCTAAATTGTGAATGTTTTCTCTAAAATCCGTTTCAATGCTTCCGATCGGAAACATTCTGCCACGGGGTGTATGTTCTGTCCGAGGCATGCACAGTGAGAAGCAAAATTCAATCAGCTAAACTTCTTTTCAAAATCATTATCTGTCTACTTATTAAAACAGATTCCCAGAAATTTCAAAAAGCATATGAATTTATTTCAACTTGAGAAACGACTAATATGCTTATTTATCTATTTAATTTATCCGTTACAGTATTTTATTAGACTGAATCTTGGACCAATTCAAAATATTATCAAAAAGATATATTCAACCCTTAGCAGTGTCGAGGGCTGACTCAGAGTCACCACTAAAAATTGCTGTGCCACTATTCACAATATTGTTTACATTATTAAATATGCTGATACGTAATCAATTTACTGCACGCGTAAGTATTGTATCAGGTATTATATCAATTTCATTTCCATAAAATCTAAAAAATCATATACAATGGATTTATTCTGAATTAGTAGAAATGTTTAATTTTCAAGTTAAAATAGCACCGACCGCAAAGAGTTAATACTTTGTCCAAAAACTGGTAATACAAAATATCATCAATGGTCATCTGCTTGTCATAAAGTTCTAGAAGTGCAATCTGTACTAGTTCTGTATGAAACACTGAATTATTACAAATTATAGTATGAAAGTGAAACAAGTTCCTTACAATATTAGAAATGAAGTACCTATTGTATTAAAAGATGAAGTATCAACCGTAATCTGGTTCAGAAGCGTGACATATTTTCTAATGTCATGGTACAAATAAGTAGATGCAATTTAAAGAATTGAAGAGTTTCATTGTATAAGTCTCAGCTTATCAAAATTATAACATGAGGACAATGTTCTGTTTGGCTTCTGTTCATTGTAATCGATGTGAACAGTTTTTATTTTGCATAAAAATTGTCTGCATAAATTGTACAACATGGGAGCTACATAGAGAAGTCGTTTCTTCTATAATGATTTGAATCAGCTGAAACAGGTTCATTGATATTTTGAAATTAACTTGTTTAAACTGCGCTTATTTATTTATATCATAAATGCATAAAAATCCGCAGTCTGCTCATTAAGTTTGGGTGGCAGTCGACGCGCTAATCTACAAGCATATATTTACAGGTTGATGGCATAATAGTATCGCGATGGCTGGATTGTTCAGGCTGAAGGTAAACAGGGATTGGTTCTTGATCGCCACGGATAAGACCACCGTGAACATTCCCAGCCGGGGTCATCATAACGAGGTCTTGTGTCACGCGCCTGCGGTAAAGAAGAGAAAAAGGAAAATCGAGGCAGCGAAAGAGTCTGAAAAATGACGGGGAACAAAAGGGACGGACAGAGGCATGTTATGGTACTCGTGCCTGTAATGGCACTTTGCGAAACAATGTTGCGAGAACAGGATGATTGGGGTCATTTACGTAAAATGTATAGATACGCTCGCTTACTTTGTAACTTCGATTGGTGTTGTACCATGCACACACAGCCTCTGCGCATGTGTATCCGTAAGCGCCTCTAAGTCAAAGAGAAACTAATATCCCTCGGGCGATTGGAAAGAGTAGCACTTATTACATTAAACGTTAACAGAGCCTTTCATTAAAGGAACTTTCAACTTGTCGAAAATGTCCATCAGATTTGTTAACACGTCACAGAAAATGTCTTATTATCCGTTATGTATTACTACCATTATCTGCAATTATCGAGGTTTCTTCTATACTTTTTGCGTCTGTCCACATGCCTTCGTAGAAGGAACTGCTAATTAAATAAATATACCTGGGTAATAGCATTGCAACGTATTACATTGTACTGCAACGACGTACGAGCAACGACAACGACGTCGTCAAATCGTGCAGAATTTGCTATGGAGATACTGGTTCTTCTTTCGAAATCGCTGAATTTCTTGGATGTTTTATGAAACGGAATTTTGCAAAATATTACCTACCTACCGGTTTTATATTTTCCAATTATTAAAATTATAATAATTCATTTATGGAATACAACACAATAAATTTCCTTGTCCAAGTTTCCGTAATATTGAAAAATACAGACAATATCAATAAATTTAATGTGACCATTTTTATAAGTCAATAGTTAGTTTAATCTTTGTAAATCAGTGAAAATTTCGTCTATCTACTCGGTGATTGTTTTACTATCCGAAAAGTACTCATGTTCCAGCCTCCTAGAAGTTAGCCTCTCACTTGTTGGATTAAATAATTTCAACAGTTGTGCTGAGTTGTGCTAAGCTTGATCATGTCCACCGATTGGTCCGGATAATCGAGGTTCTCCCTGATCGTGAATTAAAGAAGTCAGTATGATCCAACCAGTTTTTATGAGTGAAATCAATAATTTCAATGAATAAATACCGTTCATTCTGATGATAATGATTACAAGCAAAGGATGCAATTATATTAAAGCTATTAATTGTGTAATTTCCAGATGGGGCTGTAGGACCCGTGCACCGAATTACTGCTGAAACAGCTTGTACAGCGTCGATGAAAAATGAGTGCAAACGAGTAAACGCTCGAGAGACATACCCACTACAATCTGCAGTATGGAAATCGGGTACAAGTAAAGACCGCGCAGCTAACAACCCAAATGCGACTGGGGCTCGATGCGGCGATAAACGTTATCCAAGGAAAGTATTAATAAAACAACGCGTTAGAATGTTCGAACACGCGAGAACGTCATTGGCCAGGCGCATGAGAGTCATCAATCCCGTGGTAGACAGCCTCGAATGGTTGATGCCGCGTATTCATGGCGATTGCGCGGGCGAAGCGGCAAGTATCATCGGGGCCTCTGGTGTCTGCGTGGCTGCGAACGGATCCGTTTATGCTCGTGTGTATGTAAACGATAGCCGAAGCGGATTCGGAGCGAGCGTATGCATATCCGTATGGAAAGGAGTTCCCGTATCTCACCGGTCAGAGCCACTTAATTGACACGCGGCGCGTCCCTAACACGCGGCGACCCCCCATCCGGTGACTGGGGGCCCCCCTTGTTCCCTGAGCTCTCGTCAGTCTCTGTTTCACTCTCGGAACCCGTTCCTCTGTGCGCATTCTCTCCCTCTCCCTCTCTCTCTTTCTCTTCTTCTTCTTTCAATGTTCCTCTGGCGCTGGCGCGTACGCGGAATCACGAATCTCCATCTGTCGTAGCGATACACGCCGGCCGCCAATTTCAAAGTCGGTCCAATCATGGAAATGGAAATACTTCATACGCTCGCATCAGCCCCGCCGCGCTACCGACGACACTACCGACGCCATAATTAACGGCTCGCTGCCGACAGATATTACTTTTTTGACTGCGCGAGTTTACCGTACTTCTGAGGATTCTTTCAGGTGAAAGCGGAAACTACCGAGAACCCGCGGTGGCGGAAACGACGTCCGGATGCGGCGCGCTACGCAACACACACGATTTTATGCGTTTCTTTTTTCGCCAACGCGCGACGCTAAACACGGGAAACTGGGCTACAGTTGTGGCCGTGTTTCGAAGAAGTATTGTAATATGGCGGGCTGAAAATCATACTTTTATAAGTACGAGTTATGAAGATTTCAAATAATATATTGCTTTTCGGATCTTAAAGGCGTCATTTATTTACAAGCAATTGATCCTATTGAGCCTTCAACTTATCCTTTCGTCATTAAACCGATAGAGCTTACCATTTGCGTACCATATTGGACATTGCTTTCACCGACTTCCTAATTTAACCGACAACCACTTTGACCGACAACGTCTTTAACCGAAAACGAATTTGACCGACAGCGAATGTGATTGACAAAAATTTTGACCGACAACGATTTTAGATCACGTTGTCGATCAAATTCATCGTCTGTCAAAATCGTTGTCGGCCAAAGTACATAGTTGTCGGTCAAGTCTGGTGTTGGTGAAACGTTGTCGGTGAAAACCATGTCGGAGAAATTTGTGTCGGTGATTTCCATGGAACCCTTACGATCAACCTGTTTTATCTAAAAACGGTGATATGCTTTTTTAACTGAACAAAGAGAGCATGGTTCTTTTTCTGATGACGAAACGGAATAATGAATAACTGCTTTCGTTAAATACAATATTGTACATTTTTATATGGTTTCTCGATGTTTAAATAAAATGTTCTAAATGTTCCTCGATGTTCCACAAATAAAACAGTAACAAAATGCTGCGCTTATCAGAAATAAAAAAGTTAAATTCTAAAAGAAAGTATAGAAATTTGTTTAATAACTGTACTGAGAATGTTATTTCTTCCCTAGATAATTTTAATAGATGAGAAATAATATGTATATCGAAATATTTTAATATTTTAAATTTTCCTACAATTTTGAATTTTTTCTACTCAATGTTGCTATAAACGCATAAAAACCCGCAGTCTGTTAATAACTTCTAAAGTTAAATGTAACTTGTAAAATTGACTTATGTGTTGTTTTACGTTGCTTGTTCTCTTGGCTATTTATTATATGATCGCAAATACTGTTCAAGCAATTACTGTTTGTGATCATAAACGCGTATTACAATCGAGTTAAAAGTAAGTGTTTTCCCTCAATTAGATTACAACTTTAATACGAAGTAATAATGCAATAATTACCGAAACGGTGCACAGGTGTTAACTGTACGTCAAATTGCATTTATGATACAGTAACCTGTTGAATGTTACATTCAAACTGTCGAACGGAAACCGTGAGTGCAAGGGAAAATTTGTCTCGCAACACGGATTCAGCTTGGAGTTTAGTTTGTTTTTACATAACTTTACGTACAAAAGTAACATAATTATAGAATGAATAGTTTAAGTTTATGGTACGCGACAGTTTCACTGTCTGATTCAAGGCACTGTAAAGTGTAAGGTATTTATCCAAAAAATAGGTCATTTAAATGCAACTCTTTGATTTCCTTTCTTTAAAAAGTACAGTTTGTTGGTGGATTCTCGATTTTTTTCTTATCGAAATATTTAGTTCTATAATTTTTTAAAATGAATATTAGTACACTCATCCTTACTGCTTCGAGTAAAATTAGATTATTTCGAATTTGTTTTCACGACTTTTTTTATAAACACGTAAATCCTATACTCTAAAGCTCAATTAATCCGTGAACGCAAATTTCTTCAAATTGTGACATGCGGCGTTTTTCCTTAAAACCAGAGATATTATATTAAAAATAACTGCTCATCATATAATTTAAACAACCAATGATCCATTCGATAAACCATTCTTTACAAAAATCTTATAACGTAAATGTTTAACTGCCTATCTTCACCGGGAGAATATTGAAAAGACAACTTCAATTTAGCGATTCATACTTAAGATAATACTTAAAATTTTGAAAATAATATTACGCAATACAGTCGTCAATCTCCATATTTGAGAACTTTCTCAGATTTGTCAGTTAACAATCGAGTTTGCAAACGATTATAAGAAAGAAAAAAATACAGATTTCTTACAAAAATTGAAAGAGCACAGAGTAACATTTTACAGGGAAGCGACAAATAATAAAAATCGATTTCCCCAATGTTTCTTCAATGAGAAACTAATAATTGTAAGTAATTCTTGTTCCCCCTTCACTCAAAAAATATATTATGTAATCGACTTTTATCATTAAAAATTCATTTCTATAAAGTAATTAACACTGTGAATCTGAATCTGAACTGCACATACATAGATAAAATTTTTACAGAGAAGCGACAAATAATAAAAATCGATTTCCCCAATGTTTCTTCAATGAGAAACTAATAATTGTAAGTAATACTTGTTCCCCCTTCACTGAAAAAATATATTATGTAGTCGAATTTTATCATTAAAAAAATCATTTCTATAAAGTAATTAACACTGTGTATCTGAACTTCTCAGTTGTTGTCTTACGAAAGAAATCACCGTAGCCAGTGTTCGTGGTCACGAAGTCGATTCCCTATCATTTGGGGTGGTTTATCTGCCACGTTTATTTTCGCAAAGTTCCGTAGCAAGTAAAATCGTTCCTGCAGTTTGCCAGTATCCGTGAGAATGTCGTGAAGTCAAGAGCTAACAAGCACCATGGGAAAAGGCGAAAGTCCATCTCGGAACGTGCGTTGCAGTTAGTTTCGTGCGCATACGTAATCAGAATTTGCGTGTAGAATCTCGGGCCTCGTACCGTTCGAAGGAGGGAGGGAGGGGGGGGCTGCACGGGACGCACTTAAAAGGTGGCAAGCTGAAGCGCGTTCACGTGCTGTCACTTATAAGGCAAATCGTTTCGTCGCGGCACGAAACATACCTTTACCGGCGCGCGGCGCGATTCTTTCAGACGGCCAGCTAACTAATTAATTATTCCTTTTCGACCGCGCCGGCTCGACGATAATCAGCGAGATCATTCGACGCGGATGGCGCCGCAATTTGACAGGACAAGAACAATGTTCAGCGCAGCGGAAATAAACAGCTGTCATTTGCTTTGAACTCTCATGCGTTCGAAACTGTTTCGATTATAGGATTTGCACATTTCGTCTGATCTAGAATAATTTTGTTACGTACGATCGTTTAATTATTAAATTATTTAATTGTTTACATGACACCAGTTCGTATCTTTTCCCGGAATTTTCGTAATTTGTAATGCAATAACAATGCAAAGGAAAATTGTACACACTACTGTATAAAATGTATATATCACGTTACCAGTGGCGCGCCCAGTGGGAGGGGGGATCCCCCCCCCCACAAGAAAAAGGAAACAAAACCCTGAAAAATTAGCTAAACTGTAGAATAGTTGCTTCCTCTCCGATTTTGATGATTTTTGGATATGTTATATGTAAAACTAAACATTTTGAACAACTTTTCCCTATACATATAAATTGGGTAGGCTTTGTTATATATACACAGAGACATTCATGTAACTATAATCGAAGTAATTGAAGAGCTGTATAAAAAGAAAAGAACAACAGATTTTATTCTGTAAATAAATTTATATAATCAAGGATTCAATGTCAAATGTGTGTGGATGTGTGACTACCGTTGATAGATATTTTTGCTAAAATGAAAAGGTCATTTTGTTCAACTCGCCCCCCCCCCCCCTTCCCAGATTAAATCCTGGGCGCGCCACTGCACGTTACTAAAATATTGTTCTTGAGTATAAAAAAGACGCGTTAAAAAAGGTTAATAACATCAGTACGAGCACCTTTTGAAACTATTTAATTTCCACATTTTTCACTGCGCGACTAACTATAATTACGTGAATCAATAATAAAATGGAATTCAAGGAAGTTAACAACATACGAATTTAATCAATCCTGTTTAAAATGTTCGTCACAAATTTTACTCGACGTTGCAGTGCAAGAAGTTAATTGGCACGTTACTATTTAATTACTATTGTTGCCGACATAGTCACGGATTCGCCCACTCTGCAACATTCTCAACACGGGGTAACAAAGAAGACTTTGGAAAATAAATCGACCGTATGAAATCCGGCCGAGTAATCGTGGAATCGATACCGACTATTTACCTGCGACAACCGAGAAACCATCGTCAGCTCCTTCACCCTCGCGCCGGTTTCTCGCTCGTCCACCCTCTCGAAAATGAGAGAGTGAGAGAAACAGAAAAAGAGAAAAAGAGAGGAAGAAATAGGGATCGATTTACGTCCAAGCGATCCCTTCCTCGTCCAGCGGGATCGGTTCGCAATGACGCGGAAGGCGCGAATTTCACGTGGCAGTTTCACGGTATCGACAGAAAGAGATGGACACTGTCTTCCCCGATCCGTCGATAGAGAACGATGAACGCTGCTGGAAAGGTGAAGAGTTATACGAAGAACCGATGGTATACAGGCTTCTTACTTGGCATCGGGGAAAAAGAAGATCACGACAAAGACGGGGAAGAGTAATGCGGTAATAGTGGTAGTAGTATGTACTAGCAGTAGTAGTAGTAAAAGGATGGGAAAGAAGTAGAATTAGAAGATGAAGAAGAGGAAGAAGAAGACGGAGAAGAAGAAGAAGAGGAGGAGGACGAAGGAAAGGACGCGGAGGACGAGCAGGTAGGTGGGTAGGTAGGTAAGCAAGCGAGCGGTCAAGCAAGAAGAACTTTTAGAGAGGGAGGGGTGGGAGGGAAAACGAAGGAGGGGATAGTTTGCTCTGGATTCCAAGCGTGACCCCGTGCTGACCTGGCGAGAACATCTCCGCGCATCTTTCTTTCGCCCTCGCAAACACACGTACACGACTACGTGCGCCAGCCTCGCGAGCACACGTGCACACAGACCATTGCCTCTTACGTACACGCGTACCGTGCACTTCTTCTCTCTCTCTCTCTCTCTCGCTTGCTCTCTCTATCTCTATTTCTATCTCACTCCTCTCTTCTGCCTTCTGCAATTATATACCCCCCATCCTCCCAGTCACCCCCGCCGGCCAGGCGTAGGTACCACAGGCTATCTTATCTCACACGCTGTATGTAAGTACAGCTACGTACGTGGTTGCAAGAAATACATGGACGTGAGTTACTTCGTGCAAATATGTGCTCGTTCTACGCAGTCGTCCGTATTCGTGTGTCCATCCGTGGAGAGTCGGAGTACAGCGAGAGGATGAAGAGAAAGGAGAAAGGGAGAGATAGAGGGAGATGGAACGGTCCGCCGCCGCCGACGAGGTCGATATCGCATTGTGGTAGTTACCGCGGGTCTTTAATTGACTGTAATTTCTGCTCCGTAGAAGATACTTTTAATCGAGACGAATATACCGGCCCGCGATAGCGATCCGTAATACCGCGACGTCGCCGTTGCGACGATCGCGTCTCTCTAACGTCGCCGCACAGTGTGACCGATCGCCAATGTAGCTGGACGAAAATCATCTGAGTCACCATCACAAAAACCACGTCTATAAACTGATTTTAATAACATTTTTGTCAATGTAATCGCAACACATGTAATTATTATATGTATATTGAACTTAGTCATAGTGAAACGTAATTTTACAAGTACATGTTCATATGCTTGTATATTTTTGTATTACTGATTCTTGTTTATCGAACGAATTCATTAACGTATGGAGTTACACCTTATGTTTATTATTAATCATTTAATACGATCCCAGACATACTAATTAAGAAACGTGTCAAGATGCTTGACGCCGAATTTAAATCATTGATTCGTCACACTGTGAACCGCTCCGCGCCGGCTCGCCATCGATACGAATCCATAATTCAATTCGACGCTGGTTATAAATGGCCCTTGAACTGGGCTAATAGACGGTCCCCGAATATCTTGCGACACTGCCAACGATGTTTTCCAGACGCAAAGTTCGGTCTCGAACACACATAACAATCGAGTGGATCTTTGAAAATTTTTGGCAATATTGAATTTACTAGAAATTCCAAGATTAAAGTCTCCACGTAAAAAAGAACCCTGGAAAATTGGGTACCATGGAAATTATCGACACAAATTTCCCCCACACGGTTTTCATCCACACCAGATTTGACCGACGACGCCTTTATCCGACAACAAATCAAAAATCGTTTGCTGTCAAATTCGTGGCCAAAAAATTGTGTTATGATGCTTTCTTGTCGTTTTATTAAAGTTTTATTGAAAACCATGAAAGTAGTAGGGTTCTAACAAATGTTAAGTATTTATTGGCAATATTTAAAAATAAGAAGCTGCACGATTATTATCACAACATACGTCGGGATAATAATAATATGTATAGCAGGTGCCGTCAAAAACGTCTTTCAATCTGATTAATTGTAAAATAAATAATTCGTGATTTTGGTGTTGATGGTAGTGTGAAAGGTTCAAACGCCTTTATTATAAATGACTGGACATCTCCGCGCAACAGGAATATTGTAATCGGTATCGTTTAATTTATGACTCGCCCAATATATCGATCCACGCCCTGAGCAATCATTCACGATCTGTACACCCACCGTAAAAAAGGGTACGGTACTCAATCTTCAGTGCTCCGATATCACGGCTTATGGTGGGCAGTAAGTCTTTAATTGACTATAATCTGCATGCGGAGAAGATGCCCCGAGATTGTAAACAGCCGACCCAACTCGGTGAACTTCGAGAAAAGCATACTGGAAGTCTGAGGTCGGCAACCCCCACGTACCGCTCAGAAATCGTAACTGGCAGCAGACGAGGATAACCTTAACCCTGAATATCGCTCGTTCGCCTCCCAGCGGTTACTTTCGTCGGTATGCGCGGTATAATTGACCACCTTCAACGTCAAAAAAGGGTTAAGTACTTCACTGTGGAAACGTAGTGATATCGGATCTCGACGATACCCTTTCATTTCGCACATTTAAGGGGAGGATCCGGTATAGATCTTTGAAAAAAATCGAACTTTCTTAGCATTTTTCACTTTTTTTATATTCAAAAAATATCTCTTATACGAAGACACATTCAAACTGTTGCCTGAAGTTTGAAAATGTAGATTTTATTACGTATATATACATATACAGACATTTCATTTTGATATACTGTTATTTTGCACTTATAACAATTATAGGGTATACTAATTCAATAATATGATATCAAGCATTAATATAAAGTTTGCAATCAGTTATTGTAAAACATCTTACAGTTTGCTAGCGATATCAATTTCTTCCACAGGAATTGTGTAAGGCCATTTTCAATAAGTCATTTTAATGTCCTCTTGAGACAAAGCTCCTCTTGAACGTGGTATAGTATAAAATACATACATATGCCATTTTTAGAGTGTGGATTTGTACGTAGTTATGAAGAAGTTGGCTGGGTGAGATATAAAACAGTAAAAGATTTTAAAAATCTAAGAATATCGTTATGTTGTTTTGCAATGTTAAAAAAAACTATTAAAGGATGAATTTTTATTTAACTCCTGATTGCCATTGATAGAGAACAGTTTTATTTTGTATAAAGATCTGGTTTAAAGTCTAACTTAGGGGTGACCAGAAATTTTTGCCTTTCTTCTATGTAATCCAGTACATACTTGTCGGCGAGAAACAGCAAAAAATCAGTTTCATCAACCACCAACCAACTTGTTAATTATCTATATTACCGCATGTTTGTGCTACATTCCAACATGGCGGCACCCTTACCTATCAAAAACTCTATAAATCGTTCAACTTTAAACACTCATAGCTTTCGAATCACTAATCTCCTAGGATGAAAATTTGGATTTTTGGTATTTTCTCGCCAAAATCTACTGGATTACATAAAAGGAACGCAGCGATTTCTGGTTACTCAAGTGATAGTGCAGCCAAGATCTGCAGCCTATTCATTTTAATATCCAAAATATGTTGGATAATTGCAAACGTTCATACCTAATTTCCAGAAATCTCAGAACCATCCTCAAAAAAACGCTTTATGAAGAAGCTATTAAAAAGTCTACAGGTTTTCAGTAGATAAAGTCAATACCAATCGCCACTACGATTCCGTGTACATACTACAAAATACTCGCGCACAATAACAGTTGCTTTCGAAATGAGAAAGAAGTTTATTTGAGAAAGTAAACATCAAATAGAAGTTTGAGGACGGCGCAATAATTCAACCGCGAGCAATCATTTGTCAACGTTTTCCACGTTCCAATGCTGAGGTATTTAGGGGTTATAAGTCAACGGCAACAATGTTTTCCGATGCGCTGTTAGAAAGTCGACAAAAGCGGGGACAATAATCTATCGATCAGACAGGAAACCGTGACAGGACAGCCCGCCATTTGTTAGACGGGCAGAGGGGGTTGGGGAGGGGGGGTAGGTGCTGAGGAGTTGAGAAAAACAGAGGCGCGACGGGTATCCGGAGACTCCTTAAAGAGGGTCTATTGTCGGCTGCATTTTTCTTGCCGCCTAATCACAGGGTGTTCTCTATGTCTGGCTGGCCTCCTTCTGCCGAGTTTTTCACCGAGCTTCCGCTACTTCGAGAAGAGTCGAACAATTTCCGGACGCGACGGATCCTCCTTCGACTACTTTTTTCGTTGGTCGTAACCCAGCGGCCGAGGCGCCGCGATGCTTTTTGTCGGCCGAGTACAAGCTACCGATTTAAACATGATCATGCTCGTCAAATGACCTCTGCTGCGGCACCGTTAGGCGGACCTTCTTGCGGAAAATTGTTTAGAACTACCGAAGGTCCTACATTATCCGAACCACTACACATTATACAATATACTGATTGCTCTAATTCTAAAAAAAACTGTCTTCCAGTATTAACAAAAATGTCGTCTTTTTAAAAGTATCCGAGTATCAACCCTTTGCACTCGGAGCTATTTTTATTCGAAAATCGGAAGTAACTTGTGACCATTTCCATATTTCCGTTCTCTATGATTTTTTAAATGTGATAGTTACGAAATTGATATAATACCTCATACAATACTTAAATGTTTAGTAATTGGTTAGATACCGAGATATCTAATAATGTAAACAATGTTTTAAATAATAGTACAGTAATTTTTAGTGCTAGTGGTTAATAAGAGATCTAATTCTAAATCGTTAACCATGGTACGCTGCGAAAATAGTATTTTTTAGCAAGATTCAATTGAAAACTTTTGAACCTTGAGAGTGTGCCAATACATTGCGGACCCAGAGTAGCGTAGCAACTAGAAAAATAAAATGTTTTTTCAAGCGAGATTCTAATTCGATGCGCAGGGTAGGTTGTAACAGTGTGCACTGGTTCCCCGAAAATAGTTATCTCGTGTTGACAAAGCAACTGATTACTCCTCGGAGCAACAGCGGAATTATACCCGTGACGTGTACAATGGAACAAGACCATGTCTAGTTAAGGGAAGGTTTTCGCAGTGAATTTATACGATCTGCGCTTCAGACCTCAGTTTTCTGGCAGGCCGAAAAGCCCGCGGAGTTAAGGGGGGATTCTCCGGGCGAGGGATGTGCACGATTGGATCCAGGTGCGGACGTCTAGCCAAAGTCTGGACATTTACAGGGTGGTATAGGTGCAGCCGACAGGAGGAGGGGGCGGGGGTGGGATGAGGAGAGTTAACGAGCCAGCCGCCATAAAGTCTAATGCATTTGTCGTCGTTGAGGATGCACGGGGCTCGGGCAATGTTGGTCCGCGACTACGACGCCCGTAGCGAGGCCGTAGAATTTACGCAGTGCTCGTAAAACTCGGGGACGGATTGACACGTCGACGGTAGTAAACGTTGCCGCTTGCTACCCGCCAACAATGCAAAGTGCTGCATTACCGACTGCATCGCCCGGCACGGCGACGTCGACGTAACCCCGATGTCAGTGGTTTGCGTTCGTCGACAAATCCACGTGTCCTTCCCATTCCACGACACGGACATCCAGCTCGCCCTTCGTCCTCCTTCGCGGCTCGTTGCATCTTGTCTACGTTATCACGACAGCCTCCCGTTCCCCTACATTTTATTCACCGTTTTATCCCATATAATACACTGCCCGCCTCCCGATTCAATCCCATCCCCCACCCCCACCCCGACCCCCTTCTCCTTCTCCTCCTCCTACCTCACAGCGAATTTGCATTTTATATCGCTCGTTACACCGAAACAAATTGCTCCCCGATTAATCGTCCGTGAGACACGCGTTTAACCCTTTTCACTCGTACCACCGCTCTGAGACGTCGTTAACCCTTCAACGCACGCGCCAAAAGTATCCATTCTTTCATAATGCTATATACATATACTGTTACTATTTTGCATAAAACTACTTTTAAATAATATGAATAATTTCTCGTGTGACAATGATGAAATTGATTTAATGATAAGTTATTCTTAATAAAACGTAGAATTTTTCATGAAACGTAGAATTAATAAAACTTACAATTATCCTTATTCTGTATCTAATCTAATAGTTTTAGACCAGTTAAGAAATTAACATTTCTGACTGCTTGTGACTACTTTGTGACAGAAGTGAAATCATGAATAGAATATAATCACTTAGTGATTGGAAGTGGTAATTAAGCAGAGGTCGTTCGCGAGAAATGTTTCTTTTTATGGAAATATTATTAGAGAAAAGAAATATCTCTCTCTCTCTCTCTCTCTCTCTCTCTCTCTCTCTCTGTCCGAGAAAGTTGGATTACACAGGAAATCTTATTCAATTATTAAGACCGTCTCTGTGCATTGTGGATTCATGAACCGTGAGCCCTGTGACCATCAGACAAATTAATAGCACAATTCAAGATTGCAATTCAAACGAATGAATTCTATGCCTATGTGAAACGTGCGCGCCATCGCGTACATTCAATCTTGTTTCCGTCCGTCAATTCACAGAATTTCCAGTAACATTTTCTGGACCCTTCGATACTATGACGGAAATTGAACTGCTCCTATGAACATAGCAATCGATAGCATTTTCAGCGGGCTTATCGAAATATAAAACGTTTCTTTTTCAATTGTCAGGAATTATACAATCGAAGGGAACTCTGTCTCTCACTGTCGTAACCTTAGCAGTATACACTGATGGTTATCAAATTATTATATTTTAAAACTGAAGAATATCACATTTTCAAGTTATATAAAGTAATCGTGAAACTTTAGTAAAACTGGCAGATTTGTATAGTTCAAACGAAACGAACCAATTTAGTAACTATTTTATTAAAGTAATCTCTTCACGATTCTAGATTTTTCGATTACTAAAATCACAAAATATCTTTTTTGCGTAATTATTGAGCATTTATTTATTCATTCATAAACAACATACAATGAAGTGATACAATAAAGTAGGACAATGATGTTTCTTTGGTCTATAATACCTTGTGGCGATTTACTTCAACAATTGATTAAATCAGTCTCCGATTTTTCGATGATTTCTTTTACTAATCAACAATTCATGATTAACTTTATCAATCGATTGAGTGAATCGTCGATTTTTCAATGATCACCTTTTTTAATCATACACATTAATCAATCAATCTTAGTTAAAATTTGAATTGATTAATATTCAACTCTGCCGTCGATATACATACATTGTAAAATTTTCACTGCGAGTGACTGTAACTTCGTCTGCGTTTTTGAGAGACTCGACGCATGAAGTGTGAGCGCTCGGTAGACAGTTTAGGCGTTTAAAAAAACCGCATAAAAATCAGTTTGCGCAATTAAACCTTATCAATTCGGGGTGACAATTCGTCCGATCTGGCAACGCGGCAGAATGCCTTAACCAGGTATTTCGTAGTCCGTTGTCAACGAAATGGCACGTCGTTCCGACGGTCGTCGACGTCGCGCAGATTGCGTGTGCGTGTCACAATATCAGACAAAACGTAGAATACGTTTGTCGCATGTGAGCGTGAATACGCGGGTCTCGCGTGCGTGCATAAATTCGTTTGGTAGTGTGCGTGGGGCAGCGTGTGTGGCTGATTCTTACGTGGCCGGTGTGCGTGCCTCTATACGTATCTACACCTGCACGTGTACGCGTACGCGTGTATCGAAGTCGGAGTTAGGGGCAACGGAAAAGGTAGTAGGGGGACAATAACAGAGCCGCGTTTTCGGGCAACGACCCGTCGCCATCCCTTCAACCTCCAACCCCTCCCCCCATTCCGTGTTCCAAACCAACCGGCAATCCACCCCTTGGCCCCTTCCTTCATCTCTTTCCCTTCTTCGGTTCTTCCTACTCACACTTCACTTGTCGAGGCATTACGTCCGTTTCACCGGAAAGACCATGGCGCGCACACACACACACACACACAGACACACACACACACACACACACGCACACACACACACACACATGTAAACGAACAAATTCTTGCCACGAAAGGAGCCGGACTAGGTAGAATCGGCAGATGGGATCGGCTATTTATTAGACTTCGAACTTTCCACATTTTTTCCAGTCCTGCGAGAACAGAACAACTCCTCTGTCTATTTGGTAAACAACAATGGACAAATAGCATCTCAAGAAATATTTAAATGACAAATACATTTTAAATTTGTCATTTTTCATTGCGTCACTACTAAACAGCGGATCTTTATGCAAAATAAAAATGATTTGCCTTTACTTTCCCTCTGTATAATTCGAATAAGTACAAATCAAGGGTTGTAAAAGGGTCTTCTGGTCTAGAACGTCGTTTTGTAGGTCACATATTTTTTTAACGTTGCTTCAACAGCACAGAATCAAACAACCTATTGTATTAAGGTTTTGCATATGCGTAACACTTTTTATAGTCAAAATATTCTACGAAAAAATGGTCGCAAAGGGTGCACAAGATAAAATTTCATTGTACCTAAATTTTCGAAAAACCCTTTTTGCTTAATCATACAGTTTGATCAATGATTCATATCTATCTGTAACGATAGTCAGCTTGTGTATTTTTTTAACGTTGTTTACACAGCATAGATATTGGAAATTGTTGTAATAACTTTTTACAGTTAAAATACTTAAAAATGATACACAATATACAATTCTATTGTGCCGATACTTTTGAAATACCCTTTTTGCTTAATCATCCACAGTTAGATCTACGATTCATATCTGACTGTAACGATAGTCAGCGTAATGAGGATTAATTCTAATTAGTCATGAATTTTGAAAATCTTTAAAGCGGCTCGAGATTAGAAGAATGAGTCTGTCATTATTTTAATTATGAATTCCATTAAATCCTTCTTTACAGCCGGCTTCCTGTCGTGGACGTAACTACATAATTGTTCCAAGTTTTTAATTCGGTTCTTTCGCACTACTTCCGTGTTGCTAAATGAATCGGTAATCATGCGCGAGTGCTAGAAAATCGGCAGTTGCATACGATGATTTATTAAAGCGCGGCCCCCTCCGATGAACATCAAAGCTTCAACGCCGAAACCATTATTTCGCGCATGCCGCTTTTAAAAATATAGTGTGAAAAGGATTTGCATGCGCCTCGTGTAAAATCTGATAATACCGCTCTCCGCGCGCCAATAAAAGATTTGGAGATATCAGGCGAAAGAATTCCACGAAGGTCTAAGCACTCCGGAAAGTATGCCCTTGCGAGCCTGCAAGTACAAAAACTGATGAAAAAGGATAACGATATCAGCGTCGTAAAGATGAGGAACGTTGTAAGTAACAGATGTTAAACGTATACTTCAAACATCGCCCCCTCCCCTCCACACAACCCCCGGTCGAAAGTAGCAAATTAAAGTTCACCATTACGAAAATAATAAGCATATACACACCCATTCCTTAATGATTTCAGGAATAGATAGAGAAAGCATTCGTGTTTTTTCGGGAAAAACATGTAAAAACACGAAACCGCTTTGTGACGCTTTCATCGTCAATTTTAACGATTTCTGAATTGACCGCGGATATTTTACAAAAGCAAAATTGTAAAACCATTATTAAAATTATTGAAACAGGAAATATATTCTTGCTTCTAAGGAACTTCTGTTTCTTAAAATTGACTTGGGCAATTTTTGTTTTGCATAAAAGTCGGCCGTCTATTTATGATATACAGCTGAGAATTTCTTAAAAACTTGTTTCACAGCAATGACATTTTTGGCTACAAACGAACAAATAAAAAGTAATCCGATTAATATGTTAGACGATTTTCAAGTTCCCCCTTTGGTACATAGTCATTGAACTGTATGGAGGAACCCAACAAAAACAAAAACATCCTGTAAACAGGAGCCAAGTTCTGTATGGTTACTTTTTAAACCAATGGACATAAAAGGTATTAAGTAGCGGCCAAGTTTGAATAATTTAGCCCTCCATGTAACTCTTTGAAAATTAAATAGCGTTCTTTTCAACTAATTTTTACAAACGCTTTTCTTCATATTGCCAGAGATATTTCTATGCTAACGAATTTGACCGTATTTTGTTTCATCTCACAGATTTTTACGGTCATAGAGAACTTAGCTCCTGTTTACAGAATGCTTTTGTTGGGATTTCATCAATTTTTGTTGAAATTTTATCAATTATCAAGTAGGTATTACTCTTGTCCCTGTTTCATTAAATCCTACACATTTTTTTCACCGTTCTCGAGATATCGCAATTTTTTTTTTCGAAAAATTCAAAAGACTACATACGTTATGTGGTTGGGCATACCGTATATGCTTTGATTTAAGCCTTTTGAAAACTTCGTCATTTTTATGGTAGGACGTACCGTTCCTGAGATACAGCCATTTTTTTCAGGTGTAAAACTTCAAACTTTGTAATTATTCCTTTGATGGTTTGTTTGATGGTTTATTATCAAAAGGTTTTTATGATCTGTCAGACAGTCAGTGACAAAAACGATTTTTGAGGTCCTATATCTCGGAACCTACTAATGTTGGAAGATTAATGTTTTGCCAATATTGAGACATGATAGCATTTAACAGGTGTACGAAATTACATCTCTCCATCTGCCTCCAGTTTCGAGTTACAAGCCTCTAAAAAACGGCTGAGTTGTTTCGTGTAAAAGGAGGCAGTGCGAGATCTTGGTTGATGCACTACTGTGCACCTAGATAGAATCGAATCTATTTCTTTCCTTAATAATTTCAAGCAACTGAGAACAGCGTAACAACATTTTCTATCCTTCTGATGTGCACACTGTTCTGTATTTTGCTAACCCATTTTTGCCACGAACGCATAAAATCCGCAGTCTGCTCATCAACTTTTGATAGGTGTAATTAAGAACGGCAAATCGATTGTAGAACGTTTAGCGAAGAAACCATGACGCACCAAGAACAAGGGTTGAGACGATTTCCGAACTATAAAAGTTTCGTTTCGTGAAAAAGATTCGAGCGGAGTGAATATTCCATGCTAAGCAGAAATTTGGCAGCCGCGAACGGCGCTGAAAGCTCACGAATTTCGTTTGCATTAACGAGCGAAGGATAAAGTCACTAAAGGTCCATCGATCGGCGCCCTACAGTACCAAAATGATTCGAGTATGGCACACGACCCGTTGACCCAGTTGCAGCGCAGCGGCGCGTTTCGATGACCGCATAGTTAATCGACACGTGAAATTACGTCAACGGGTGGAACGGTGTGGCGCGACGGCGGACGGGCGAGTTGTTCGATCCGTCTAGTCCCGACGAAACGAAGTATTGTATCGACGACAACGACGTGAACGTTAGGGCGCAGGATTCCGTGGGTGGGAATTCGTTGTCCGAGCTGTCCAGTCGTGGCAAACGTAAAAAAAACCCGAGCAGGACGACAAGGAACGACGCTGACATCGAAGACAACGACGACGTCTATGACATCGGAAGACAACGGCGATGGCGGCGGGGACGGCGACGACGACCAGGAGAATTTCTGAGGGGCCAATTATCTCTTTTCCCGGGGCAAAGTTTTACGCTCGATCCCGAATATTATCGTCCCTCCAGCCCGTTGTCTGACGAAGCCGGTGTGAACGAACTCTACTTCGGGGTTTGCCCAACCCCTGCCCAACCCCCGTTTTACCCCCTCCCCTCTCTCCGTTTCCCAGTCCTTCAAACCGTCGTGCTATCCCCCCGGCTCCTGGTAGTAAAGTTGGCCAGGCAGACGGATATTCGGCGACGTGCGTGCACGGTGTCCCCAAGGAGGGGTTGATGGGACGACAGCCGGAAGGGGTGGAACGACCGGCGCGGAGGGTGGGTTTGCGTTTGTCAACAGAATTCGACCTCCTGCTAGGATCCCCCTCTTCAACAAAGGCTGGACACTCTGGATTAATTATTGTAATTATATCATCTCTCTTTTGCGAATGGCATGCACAGCTTTCGGCTATGCAAAGCGGTAATTGACTAGACGGATACTCCGGACAGTGGGAAAGCGGTATCGACGAATCCGCGGAATAAATTCGGTTTACTTAACCCCTTACCTCAACCCTCGGACGACAGATCATTTTTACAACTATACGATTGACGATCTTTGACAACATTCACAGGCATATTTATTACTAGACTGCGGACCATTATGCAAAATAAAAATTCTTTGCATCGATTACAAGCTATATGAATCAAATAAAAAATTCTTTTATTTATCTTTTAAGGTAAAAATAACACACCGATATCCTCAAATCGTTTTAATATGTCCAATGATTTAATGCATAAAATCTTCAGTCTATTTTCATTATACTTTCTTGAAACATACATTTGTTTGTATTTCTTGTAGACACGTTAGTCTCTGTCTTCGTTGTTCATAATTAGATAGAAGATTTTATGAATTTACGAGTAAAATGAGTAGGCGTAATTCAAAACAGTAAAAACATTAGAAGAATTTTAAAATACTGTTATATTATTTTCAACTTATGAAACGTATTAAGAAAAATAAATAAGATTGTTGCGATTCAGGTAGAAAATTTTTATTTTTCATAAGGATCAACTGGTTGTTTATAATGTAGCAAATGTAAAAAATTCGTATCAGAGTAAAGAAAATAAGACAAGGGCTCGAAAATATGTTTTCCTCGCTGTGGCTCTAATAATTTGTTCATCCACGCTAGGATAACACTTTCCTCGTTTGTCATGTGCAGGACTCGGTCCAAAAGTTTTGTTCGAGGCAGAGACGTATTATTGTAAAACCTTCTATGTTTTGTAGTAAAGTAAATGCGAGTAAAAAAAAGGGATGAGGAGGATTGGGGTGGCGTGGGGTAGTATCGCAGCAATAACACAAATAAAACACCGACTTATACTATCCTCAATTCCTGACACCGCCTCGGACTTATGTTCGAGAACTGAATTCTGGACACGCTCGAGCGGCCATAGTGGACGAACGATAAAAAGCGAAAAACGTGGCGGCGTTTTATTCCTCGGCCGACGTTCCGTGTGTGTGTGTGTGTGTGTGTGTGTGTGTGTGTGTGTGTGTGTGTGTGAGTGCGGGTTTCCGTGAACATGTGCGCCTATGTGTGTGTGTGTGTGTGTGTTTATGTGTGTTGTCCGTTCACAGAGCTTCGCGAAAGCTCCAAGAAAATTCCGTTTACGGACAACGTGCTGTGTGAACAAAGTTGAGAGAGCTTGCTTGGCAGGCGCGTATCCGTGGTGCGTGCGCGAAACCCTCGAGAGTGGACTACCACCTACAACCCCCTTAAAAGAACGGAGGAACGGGAGTAACGCGGCGAAACACGGGATGGACTGAGATTTAGACCGGTATAAAACCCGAGTATAAAAGTCGATGCGAAAGAAGAATATAAACAAATGTACTATCTGCATGAAATTGAAAAGTTTTCACGAGTTAGTAACTTCCCCGTAACACCTGGAATGTAACCTTCGAAACGGGCCGCGAGCATTCATTCAATTCTCCCGTGTTTTGCTCTATCCTACGCCGGGATTCTGGAAGCGAGTGTTCCTTCGCGTAACAATTCAGTATCGCCGAAACGAATTCAAGTTTTCAATACATTCGAACGCGCTCATTTTTTTCTGGAAATTATCGAAATTAACCCTTAAACGGTAAAGTGCTTACTGAGTTTATACAAAGTATTACGTGAGCACCTTTGTATAATTCTGTATAAAGTTTCTCAGATAACTTTAATGATGGATTGTTGGCTAACTGCTTCAAGAAAAATAATTTTTTTACAGTATTATTGGAAAGTATAGAACCATAAAGATGATTCACTGAAATATAGCGAAAGTTTAAATAACAAAGTGACGACGGTTGTAGGAGAACCATGCTTCGCGGAGTATAATTATTCTCGAAACTATGTTTTTCCAATTGGCTTGCAGAATATCTCGATAACTAATTATGTTCAACCAATGTTTAGGTACACGTACACAGAATTTGCAAGTCATTCAAAATATGAAAAAATTGCTCGTACAAAAGGACGAACAGACTCTTGGCAATAATCGAGAGGATTTTCGTCTTTTACGTTATATTGTATATATAGGATGTTTAAAAACTGTCGGAGAACCTTAAAAGAGTTCCTTTAGGTTATTTGAAATAACTTTTTTCTTAACGAAAATCGCCGCATCGGCTTCATTAAGGGGTTATTAATTAAATACTCGGACCAATCAGAGCGCAGCTATAGTGAACGGATTCCGGCTCTATTGCCATTGGCCGAGCCAGAGTCTGCTCACAGACAACAGACAACACAGACTTTAACAAAGGATAAAGTTATTTTAAGTAACTTAAGGAACCACCCTTTTCAATGTTCTTACACAATTGTGGGACACCCTGTATGTGACTCTAAGTTACTTTTGCGAAGAGAGACTAAAATCTAATCCAGAGTGGTTAAAGAATTTTCGTATGATTCGGTTTTCCCGTTATAATACATTGCTGTAGGAAATGTGATCTAAAAGTAAAGCCGGATAAAAAGCTCTTGAAATAGAATCGAGAGTCGTTCGTCATGCATGCTCGTTGCGCATATAAGGAGTCGTCGTGAGTGGGTAAGCACGGTATAAGAATTCCAAGGAGGGGAGAAACGAAGATTTTTGATAAAACCAGGAGCGGAGTTGCGAAGAAACTCGTTGCAAAGTGTAACTCGACGTCGTGGAAACAATTAATGTCATCAAACGTTCTCCGGGAAATAAACTTACCGCCCTCGTTTTCACAGAGAGAATGACTACGTCATTGTATGCAAAAATAAACTATTGTATGCAAAAATAAACAAAAAATTGATTTGAATTTGGCAGAATAAAATCATCAAAAGGCCTGGCACAGAAATTTAGAAACTACAGTCTTATCTCAGAATGATATCCTCGTTTTTCACAAATCGATTTCTAGGGATGACATTTTCTTAAAGCCCAGCGATTCGAAACGTTTCGTCGATTGCGCGCGACGGAGCATCGACGTTACAGAAATCTGAAGAACACGGCGGCAGCGCCCGCACAGAGACACGCGGATAATTGAAACTTTAAACCCGCTTCCCTCGGAACCGTATCTTTTACGCCAGTCTCGACGATATTTTAAGAGCAATGTAACCGTCCTACTTCAAATTTTTACACCGGCATAAAGTACACAACTGTTAGCAGCCTCTCAAATTCGTAATAGTCATTACGAGATGCGCACTCTGGTCTTTACGAGGCAGCTATTTTCTTAAACTTTATCCCTTTATCTCGCCGCGCGGTATACATAGTCGCGAGTTGATAATTAGACGAACGTACACAAACAAGAACGTCAGCCGAAAATGATACCGATATTTTCCCATTCCATGCAGATCGAACGTGCGAATACAATAAAAAATCGTCACATTGTCATCGGTTCCTACTTCGAAGTAAGAAGGTGAGGGTGTTTTTAGATTTCGTTTAGTACGGTTTCTCGATGGAACACGAATGCTTACGATTCGCATTATTTCTCCGTTTTGTTTCGATGGAATACGGAACGAATTAACCGTGTTATAGAAGGGTTGACTGTAAATCGTTGGTCGGAGGATCGCCGAAACCGGCTGGAGGTAATAAGGAAAATCTAGCGATAAGTCGGAGGGGGATTGGAAGGTGGTAGGTGGGGACGTGGACAGGGCGAAACAGAAGGGAACAGGGGTATGGGACGCACACTAACGGTGCGTGCGTGAAAGGTTCGCTGGATAGGTGACCACCGGGAGCGGGGGGAGGGGTGAAGGTGGCCACCCCCTGCGGGCAGAAGGAGGCGAAGGTGGAAGTGGGCAGAGGTTTGGATAGGACGCGGAGAAGGAGGAAGAGTAGGACGAAGGCAGGGGGTTGGCAGAGTCGTCTGGATAAGAGAGGGGTAGCGGGGGATGCCGGGTGAGAGAGCGGGTTGCGTCTGGTAGCGCGACTTGACCCCGGTTGACCCGAGACTCCTCTTTCCTCTTCCTCCACCTCCTCTTCTTCCCACCGTCCTACCTCTAGCCTTCCTCCCCCGTCCCGCTGCCTCTAGCCTCATCCACCCCTGACGTCCCTCTTCGCGTCTTGCCATCCCCTCGCTGCCATGGGTAATTATTGATGTGTCCGCCGCCACCGCCACCACTACCACCACTACCACCACTACCACTGCCACTACTACCACCACCACCATTGCCGCCGCCGACGACGCCGCTACCGCTGCCGCCTACGCGCTCTTCGGGATGGTGCAGAACCTGAAGAGAGGGGCGGGAAACCCAGGGCGAGGCAGAGGAAAGGGTGCGTGTACGCATCCGTCCTGAATGAATGTGTACGCGCCAACACCCTCGCGGAACATGCGAGACACGCCAAGTTCAGGTATTTCCTCCGTGCTACACCCCTCGGCCAAACGTCTGCTCGGAAATAGAGATAAAGTCGCCCGCTGCTACGTTTCGCGTTCCACTTTTTGGTTACGCTGACGCACACCACCGGTCACCCGAAACTGCACCCATGCGTCTTTTTCCTCGCGAACAGAGAAATGCAAGTGTACGAACGTGCTCCTCAGGCGTATGTACTCTGGCGCGCACGAAAGACATTTTACAGATTGGTTGTCCCGTACTCGAGACATATCGTTTTATAGGAAGTTCTTTTTAAATATACCTTCTAACAATAGTAACAATATCTATCTAGAACCAATGTGTCACCTCTAGTGACACAATCTAATAATTTCGTTTGGAATTATCCTGTGAGAAACGAATTTAAAGTCTTCTCTTTGTACCACAGTAGTATTGAGAATCTTATTAAACTATTGTTTTAAAATAATTTATAATTATACTGATTACAATGACTTACATATAATTAAACTAATGTATGTAATAAAGCTGCTTCTGATTTGTGTTTCACACATTCGTAACAGAATCGCACGAAATAAACATTTTTCACTTGTTAGACAAACAGTAAATCGCTTTGCTAGGAACATTAATCAAATCTTGGGAGACGTAGCTTACACATTAATTTCGCATCGTGACAGTTGGTGATCAGGCTAATTGTAACCTACACTAGAATCCCTCAAATCCTAATCACTACGCTGCGGCACGAAAACATTATCCAAGCGTAATCCTCCACGCGTTTAAAAACAATAAAATTATGTCTATTTTTCTCTTTTATAGATTAGTTTCGTTAACTAGAAACTTTCGTTTCTAACTTAAATAGTTTCATTACCAGACTGTTGACTTTATGAAAACAATGACAAACATTTATAATAACAATTATTTGAAACTTATGGGATCCAGAAGAGTTCAGCTATAAGCATACGCTAACTAAAATAATTCATTCGTAGTTTTCTCGTCGATTTAACAGACGATAGAGTTATCATAAACTATATATGCAAATTTCAATTGTGCAATTGCATCATTCTTTCCGATTTCAATGTGACTAATTCTTTCCCGACCACAAGTAGCTGATTCACGTAACAATTTTTTTTATGTGGAATTTTTCAATATTCATCGCGACACCAAAACAATTTTATGTAACAAAAGTGACAATAGTGGTTGTATATGCAGAAATTACATAAGAGAATGAGCGCATACTATTCCAGTAATTACCTATTGTATACAAAGTTTCAAACCGCCTGCATTTTCCAAGTTCACCCGCGTGGATTACTTTTAAAAAAAAAAGTAAATTAATGGCTTCTTTGATGTTACACATAACATCGTTGTTTGTTTTTTTACCGTTGGCTGGTAGCAATACGTTACGGTTGGCCAGGAAAGTGTAAAGAGAAGTTTAGATACAGAACTACCTGTAGTGCGTATGTGCAATGATACGCAGTCACCGTGAACGAAGATGTGCGTGTGCGCGCGCGTGTGTGTTTTATTCCATCTTCAAAGATAAATTTGCAACAATCAACTACTCATTCTCTAATCTTGAACACGATGTGCTTAGACAAATTGGAAATAAATGTATCTTTACTGGTAAAACCAGAGATACCATTTCAAATTAGAAAGGCTCCACTTTTCGCAGACACTCTCCAATTAATTCATACTTTTAAAAAAATTTATCTTCTGATAAATTCTAAAGCTTCACTATTAAGGCAATTTCTGTTTTTTTTTTTGTTTTGTTCAATTTTGAGGCCGTGCTTGCACGCGAATTTTGTTTCCAATCTCCGTTCAACAATTACCGCAATTTTTTTCCACTTACCGGATAAAAGATTGGAAATTGTACACACGAGGTCGATAGATTCGCCTCTAATTTACGTCAACAATTTAGCTTCACTTTGTTGCTCCGTTATCCTTTGAAAGATAGTTCGCAAAGTTTCGATAAAGGCGAGAGACACGTGACGCTAAAGCTATGTCCGCACTGAAGCAACATCAAGCAACTTTTCTGTCGCCTCTTGACGTTTTCTTTTTTGTTTTAAAAAAATTGTTTATTCAAATCGCTGGATGTTGATAAGATAGGAACGAGGTTAAACAAGGTTTCGTTCGAAATCGAATCGAGTTGGTTGAAATAAAAAGAGTCGGAGCCGCGATCGGAAAAGCACGGACACCTGATCCTTCTCGGCGTTTCCCAGCAATCATCGCCGTATCATTTGGCAACCGAACAAGAGAGTAATTCGTATTTCGCATCCGTGTGATGACGTGTCGGTCTTCGTGCCTGAAAAGCAGGGTGTAGGCACGTAGTTATCGATCAAGTTAAGTCGACAAAATGGGTAGCCTCGTTAAGGAACTTCGTTACACCCCTTCCTCATGGCGCCACTTGCTCTCCTTCCCTCGCGTTCTATAGTCAAAGTAGCTTTCAAACTCGCAACTTTCCACTCTGCAGTAAGTAGTGTATATCAGTCAAGTAGCAAGGTTATTAGGCGTTGTAATCGGCTGTTACGTTGTAAAAGCTTCGCCGTCCCCATTCATTCCGTCGACAAAAATTTTGATTATTCGTCGCTATCATGCGTGTCGCGCTCATCGGCACCAAAGTGGGCCAGAATCGTATAAAGATTAATAAAATCCACATTTTTGTTAACTGTACAGTATTAACGATTAACCTTCCGAAATTGTCTGCATCAATTGTAAGACACAGAATCTAAATAAAATCGTCATTCTTTCTCGAATAATTTTAACAAGACGAGCCCGGCCGAACAAAAATGTCCCCGTTAACTATACATTTTCAATTGCTAGACTTTAAAAATTGTCTGTATCAATTGTAAGAAACTGAATCCAAACAAAATTGTCATTCTTTCTCGAATAATTTCAAGAAGGTCAGACTGGCCGAACAAAAATGTCCCCGTTAACTATACATTCTCAATTGCTAGACTTTAAAAATTGTCTGCATCAATAGTAAAAAGAGAAAACAGAATTCAAATAGAATCATCCTTCTTTCTTGAATAATTACGACAACAACTTGGCAAAACAAAAATCTAAATCGTTCTGGAGGCAAACTCTAACACGGTTCATGAATAGTATTGCGACGAAACATCTGTAGGGTTATAGTTGAAAGTCTAGTCGCACTAACGGCTATAAGCCCCCGGTCTGCTCACTTATGACGTCGACGCTAATTGACTGGAGCAAACTGTCCGCCGTACGTCTTGCGCTCGTTTGCATAAACGTCCGCAATCTAGCGATCAAGTCTAACTCGCGGCAATTTCGAAATGTCAACATGGTAACGAGTCCCTCTCCACGGATCCGTATACATTTATCACTCTTTCGCCGCCCCTCTGTTTGTGGAACAGCGGCGGCGGCGCACGACCGGGCGCGGGTCGAAGTTCGAGCGTTTAACTTTAAAACACCGTGGCGGGAGCCATTTAAATATCACATTTTACCGTGGCGGATTCCGCGGAGAAGTAGACCCCTGTGCAAACCCGCCGCCTATTGTGCCGTGTACCGTCAGGGTTGGCTCTTCGGACGTGGGTCCACGGTACGGTACCTCGAAGCTTGGCAAAGACGACGTTTTAAGTGTGCGGCATTAATGTTTCAAATTTTCGAGCATTTCCACGCTCGTGAATCCCAGGCGCACGCCGTCGATTTGTCTCAATTCCGCGCTCCCTGCGATCCGAATGTATTCGCAAAACTATATATACATATATACATATAGATACATACACACGTACACCCTTGTCCAAACTTTTGCCCAGAATCCCTGCGCGGGCTCGCTGCAGCCGCCGCCGCCGCCGGTCCGCGAACACCTTTAAAAAGGTTTCACGACGGTGCAAGTGCGCCTGCACACAACGTTCACGGAGCCAGCGGGAGTTGGACACGTGTCCATTCATCCACGTGAATGCAACGTTTACATGCATAATGCCGCGACCGTAATGCGTTTACCACGTCAACCGTGGAAGAATTATGCTACTGTTTAAAAAGAGCAGTTTCTCAGTGGTTTACACGCGCGCGCCAGCAAGATAACCGGCGCGGCGGAGAGACTGGGAGGAAGAATGAAAGAAAATGCGAGCGAGGGAGAGGGAAAGAAAAGAAACGAGAGACCGGCGAGGCTACAGGGGGAGCCGTTGAAGATGGGGTAGAACGTAGGTGGATGGGAAGAGCGAAAAGGGAAGAGGGGCACACCGGGGGGGGGGGGGGACAGCGTTAAATACCCACAGCTCGACGCGACCCACTGGCACACTGTTTCCATGCAAATTCTGTTTACTCTCTCTCCCCCTCCCTTATCACCCTCCTGTCTGTCTCCTCCTCCTCTTTCTGTTCCACCGACACCCTCTCCCGTGAAAGCGAGGCGACGTACGTGTGCATATCCGGTTTGCATCATGCATACATCCCTCCAACCATCCTCTCAACTACTACCCCCTACCCACACACGCGGCACACGTCCCTACCCGCCAAACCACGCGGTTGATCTACATTATCCCTCATTTCGTGTCGATTCCATCACCTTCGTCTACTCCATCGACCTTACCAAAACTAACTTTGTATGAACCTTCGTTAATGATCCACCACCACCCCGACCACGCGCCAGAGCAAGCTGGTGACGCTGCTCGATGCGCCAGCGGGCGTCTTTTGTAACGAGCTCTCTCTCTCTCTCTCTCTCACACACACACACACACACACGCACTTTCTCTTTCTGGTTCCGTAATGCACACTTTTAACTTCGCAAAGTTAAACGATTTATTTTCGCGGAATTTTCCCGTGAGTGTTTTCATCTCGTGACGGACGTCGACCGACTTGTAGACGATACGATTCATCGTACGACTAATTGTACTACGTGTGGATTGGTTCAGTAGCATTCTACCCAGCCCAATAATCAAATCCAGCTCTTCAGATCCTAGCGAACAAGTAATACCAGATTTAGATTCCGCCACCCCGAAAATCCGCTAAAACCGTTCTGTTCATAATCAGTAATGTGTAATTAAGACAGACATGAATTTGGACACTGGAATGTAATTCGTTGGATCGAATGACTGGAATAAACGTAGACATCGACCAATTTCCAGTCATGCCACTGGAATGTAATCGCTGCCAGCGACTGGATCAATGTGAAGTCAGTATAAGTTGTTTCAACCATTCGAACAACAGTTGCAACGTGTCTGTTGCGGTTATATTATACAATGTGTAGTACGACGCGACGATAAGTACCATAATAATGTAGTGGTGGGCGGATTCCCAAAATTTCCGGGTATCCGCCCACCACTACATTATCGGGTCCCGTCCCGAACCCGGCGAAAATATCTGATTCGCCCATACCTCAATAAAAAAGATATGGATCATTTTTAACCGACTTCAAAAAAAAGGAGGTTACTCGATTAGGTCTGGACGTGTCATGTTTTTTGTATTGAACGAACTATTGGAAGAGTCATGCTTGCTTATTGATGGAAGAAGCGTTTGAACGCGATGAAAGAGGTATTGTATCCCTAAATAGGCTTAGAAAATTAGGTCTAGCGAGAAATCGGGTGTTCATAACATTGAATCGGAAAGGGTTGATCGTGTGTAGTGCTGTAGCACGAGAGATCCTGTACGACGCGAGGTTCCCTCGAATCTCGATAATCCCCGGCCCCGTATCGGTCGGTGGTGATGGGGAGAGAGGGGTTGGAAAACTATCCGGCGATTTAGCGGCGTTTCGCGTCTACTTTTGCAACGTTTAAAACGCAACGGTGCAATTTTCTCGCGTGGTCGATGCGACCCTCTCGTAACGTCTTTCGTGCCGACCGCGCGTCGTATCGTCGACTCGGAGAGAAACAGACGGCGTCGGCCGGGGGTGTAGGGGCGGCACAGGGTGGCCGAAGGGTGGAGAAAGGGGCTAAAATGGCATGGTTAGGATAGGGCGAGGCGGCTGAAACGAGACGGCGGGCCACGTTAGGTACCGTTTCGGCAGGGTTGCGTGAGTGCCGGCGAGGCCTCTGCGTGCGTCGCTCCGACGCGAGGTGGTTGAACCCCCGCAAAAAGCTGGAAGCTCAAAGCTGCTCGGTGGTGCACCCGACGATGGTAGTAGGACGGCATGGCAGAGGGAAGAAGAGAGGTTTGGAAGGGCCGGTGCCGGAGGTGGAGACGAAGGAGAGGAGGAAAGAGGAAGCCTGACGACGTTCTATCTTTCTTCGTTTGCGTTTCCTCCTCTTTCCCTTTGCCTTCTATGCCGGCACTGCTGGGTCATAGAAGTGGCTAGGATCTAACCTCATGGGACGGAGGATGAGGGTTTTGTGCGCCGCTTTCCACGCACACATACATACGCATCCCACACACGTAGTCGTAGCTCACCACGCACGTACGTGCTCACACACTGGAACAGGGCCGTGTGTATGCAGTGGTGTAACAAGTCGACGAATTTTTGGGTAGTTTCGCGTAACACCTCGCTGCGTCAAGAATTTCCACCCCGACGAAACTCTGGTGCGTTGAATATTTGGGAATTTGAGCAGAGAACGTGTTGGTTGTCTGTGTTTAACAATGCTCGGGTGAGAGCCGATTGTGCAATTTAAAAGTTGTTTGTTACTTTTCTTAAGAAAATCTATCACCGTTAACTTCGCATTTATATTATCGATCGTAGCGTTATTAAATCAAAATTCAAAGATAGAATTCAGGTATTTATTCATAGGTTTATTAAATAATTTTTAAGTCTAGTTTCATCCTTAGCCACGACATGACAAAATTGTCTTGCCCTCAACAGCCTTGTAAATAATAAGGTTGCCAGTGATTTTCCAGAGATTTCAATGAGAACAGCGGCAGCGCGGATAAACTATGGGACCGTTTCCCTTTCCGTTTGATAACCGAAACTAGAGGATACGAGGGAACGGGGTGAAAGCGGTGAAAAAAGTTTTCATCTAAATGAACAGAGAACGACGGAAAGCGTTCTTTTCTTTTCTTTCTGCATTAATTACCACTCGACAGTCGCGGCAAGGGTATCAACTTTGATACCGGTCGAGTATGTCCCGAGGAGTACACTATATCATTTCCACCGGCTGCACGGTTAACAACCGAAACTCTGTCTGGTTACATCACTGCCGCACAGAAACACGAATGGCCATTGTGCGATAGTGTGTGGAGCCTCTGAATCTATACACAGAAAGAAGGCAATGCTTTTTGCCCCATTCCTTTTGCCGATGTCCTTACGAAAAGGACATCTTTACCCCCGTCGATGGGCGGGGGTCTCTGTTCCACCGTGAAGAACGAGCAGAGGAGTAGAAACACGGAAAGAAGGAGAGGCAAGACGACGACGACGACGACGACGACGACGACGACGACGATGAGAAGGAGGAGGAGCAGGAGGAGGAAGAAAAAATTACGACCAGGGTAAAGGGGAAGTCGACGAACCCGGTCCGTCGTTCTCATTATCGTCTCGGCTTCGATTGTTCCGGCTCGACGAGTACAGGTGCAACCAGGTACACGCTCTATTCCTCTTCCGTTCGATTCTTCGAGATCTATAACGGAGGAAAGAAAGTATATACAGGCCCCGTCCATGTGTACATACTTGAATTTGTCCGTGTCTCTGTGCGTCGAAGGAACGGGTGCAAGAGAAAAGAGCCGCCGAGGTATGTCGGTCGATCTTTGATTATGTCTAACAGAGAATCCGTGATATTAAAGACAATTACGGTTTCCACGATGAGAAACAACGTCTTCATTCCCACCATTCCCTTCACTCCATTTTTGCAACCAACGAGACTGTAAGACGCGGTTACTACGAAGCTACGATTAACCCTCGGTCTTGCGGAACAATGGGTCGATACAGACCCAGATTTTAATGTCTCTGTCATCCACAAATCCGTGACGATTGGAATATTACCATTAAATCGAGGATCTTTCTGTAACAACAACATGAGTCAAATAGAAATCTCTTTCTTCATCATTTTAATAATCTGGAACTAATAGAAGCTCCTATTATTCTCTTATTATGATTGCCACTTTAAATCGCGTCTACTTATTGTTGTCGTAAGTGAAATGAAATATATTAAATACAATAAAGTGTACAGATAAAATTTTTGAAAATGAATATTGAACAGCGTTCAGTGTTAACGCAACTACAATATCGTATACATATGTATATTAAATACAATACAGCATAGAGATAAAGATTCAAAAAATAAATATTGAGCAGCGTTGAGACACGATGTCTATTGATACTTCAACGAGAATAATAGTTACGATCTTCTTCAAGTAACGCCGAATATTGGTCGTGGTATTATTCAGAATGGTCTACAGCATCGGTTAACCATGCATAATACAAATGTCTGTCCCTCCGCGTATCGTAGTTTAAATAATTGAATTTCCTTCTTACAGAGTGAACTATAACGAGCGTTCGCCAAAAATGCCGCGGCCCAAGCGAAATGCTCGGGAATCAAAATTATGCATAGCACGACCGTAGACCGCGTACAACCGCGTTTAGGTCGCAACGTTTCCATCTGCCACTTCAAGGTTGAAAGTTCTTCCGCGTGTGAATAAATGAAGCCCGTTCTGGACACGCTCTACTGAAACGACACCGGCATACCTTCAGTATTTATAAATTTAAAGTGGACTATAAGTCGACCTATACTCCTATGCTGAAAAATTTCCGAGCTACACTGTACACGACCAACTGAATTTTTGGTGGACGTCTTTAAAACTCTTTCGACTTTACGTAGCAATAGTTGTTACTCAATTATTACACAAATGTTCGCACACATCATATTACTTGCAATTCATTTGTTTAAGTCACTGTTAGACTGTGAATTTGACACATTCGTGACAAAAAGCGAGTAGATGATATTTGAAGAATTTAATTATTTTTACCTTATCAAAACTATAATAAATTGAATATTCATTTGGTTCTTCTTTCATGTAATTCAGCGGAGCAAGCACAAAAGGTAATTGCACTTAATCGGAGCGTTTAAATTAATTCCATAATTATTAATAAAAATTTTTAATATTAATAAGAATATTAAAATACGCGAATTACTTCTCCCAAATTGAAAGTAACAATTTTACGACTGCTTTTTCCAATTTTATTTTGCAATATCAATAAGACGTTCAGTTTTACAGTCGATTCCCCGTTCAAAAGAGAAAAAAAAGAAAAGCAAAATCAATTTTTACCTGAGGAGATGAGAAACGTACAGTGAAGAATGTAAAAGAAAACCGTACGGAACATGTGCATACGTATGTGCACATAAATATACTCCATTCCTCGAGCAGAAGGGAACTTCCGTTAACCATTTCATCGCTGGTGGCTCTCCCACGCGTGAATAAGTTAGCAGCGTTGCGGATACACAACTGCGTGTTCATATTGCTGACGACTACGCAGCGTGACAGACGAATATTGACAAACTCGCACATACAGCTCGACGTAAAAGTATCCGTTCATCCCGCGGAATTGATAAACTTCGTCATTCAATTCGAGTTATCTACAATATTGAATACTGTCCACTAGTTCCGGTTGATCGCGGAGAAGAGCATTCTAAACGGAGAGGAGGCCAAAAGGGAAAATATGATGGCTGAAAAAATGTCAGTTACGAGAGCAGTTTTCCATCGCACGTAAAGATTGTTTACCAGATTTTTTATCATCGCCCACGATACAAAACATTATTGACGGTATCGAAACTCTATTTGCAAAAGGCATTATTCTTTCGAGTCGAGAAATCAGAATCAATTCTGTAATTACTAAATTTCAGCCGTTCAAGGGCTGAATGTTCTGTTATTTGTAGAATTTGTTTCATTATTTTAATGTGACACACACAACCGGGAAATCACGACTTCGTGTTTTGCGTCTTCCATTAAAGATCTCCCGGAATTCTACAAAACATGCATCGCTGTGCAATAAGAAAAACAAGTGCTATAAAGTGATGCAATCAAATGTCAACATTAGAAAAATTCTAAACTTTAGTAAGTCATCTCGTAAGTGCCGGATATTCATCCTTTTAACCAAGGAAAACGAGTTAATTCGTCATTCTAGTTTGTTGTCGCACATTAGAAGCTTTAAATCTTCTTAGTTCAACGATAATACGTATACTGAATAATTGTACTTGACGATAACTATGGTGAAATTTTTGTTATCTCAATCCTGTATTTTTCTGTCAGCACTGCTAAATTGTTTTCTCGAAATAAGTCATACTGTTTTGTTACCTGTAGTTATGTCCGAAACTTCGTGATTTTAATTTTTTTTAATACGAAACACATAACCGAAAAACCTAAGATGTAACTATTAACTCATCAATTTGACTGAAAAAACATTCAAAAATAACTATTTACCTTGTTATGTCACCGATCTATCACTACTGTGCAAATTTGACACCGAGGGACAGAATTCAGTTCGTGAAATGGGGGACGGATGAAGAAGAAAAGGAATTCAAAGTAGAAGGAACAGAGAGGGTCTTGCCGACAGTGAATTATTAAACCGATGGAAAAACTTCGAATGCGATACGCAATCAAAAGTGTCCTATTACAGGGACGGGAGTCACGAGGGATTGGAGGAGTGGTTTGGGAGGGAATAATTGCATAATGCCGTCAATTTTGAAAAAATCTTTTTGCGTTGCGAACGCGGAGGTAGAAACCCGTCGCGGGTATACATATCCTGGAGCATATCTACGTACATAGAACTCGCGCGGCAACTATCATCTTCTACGTAAAGCAGCGTAAGCACTTGTACGCGCCGCGTTCATAAGATAATTGTGTAATCTACTTGTACGCCACAATCAACCCCCGTGGACGCCTCTTCCCCATGCTTTCCCTCTCTACCGGTTCTCCGGGGCGCTATCTGCATATGCATCGTCTGTGCACGCACTAGCACACCGTGGCCGCGTTGAAACGAGCGCGGTAAACGCTTTCCAAAAAATAAAAACCAGAGCTTAGCGTCTTCGTCGCCATAAACACGCCGTTGGCTATTCGGACGGATCGAGAATTCACTGTTCCGACTGCCAGCAAATTATTTGAAAATTATCAAACTTCTCACTCGCACCCAATGCTGGATTAAGCCCCGTAGCAGGAGTAGCAAATGCTACAGACCCTGTGTTTGCAGCAGAAAATTGACCTAAAATTTGGTCGATACCGTTCAAAGATATTTTTGCCAAAAAAAGGTCATTCATCGTGTATTATTATTATCGAGCAAAACCTAGGGCCCCTGATAACATTTGCTCCGGGCCCCGCGCTGGCTTAATCCGGCACTGCTCGTACCCCATATCTAAGCAACCTGTTCCATCGTGTGATAGATGCCAGTCGTTCGTTTGTCGGAAAGGTGACATAAGTCGATAAAAGGAAATTTTACAGGAAAGCCATTTGAAAATTATCTAAAATTGTTAATTTTTTATCGTATGTCACGAACTTAGAAATGTAATATAATTTGTTTATATTTAGATTAGTTTACACGTTAATTATAAAGTACATCGCAATTTATATATTTATTATTATACTTTTTTTAGGAATATATTTTGAGTTGTGCCACTTTTCTTATAAATGAACGATATTGTATATCGATTACAACAGCTCACCTTATCTTAGCTTGTCGGAAATCACAGCAGTAAAATAATTCTAAAATCGATTACAGAAGGTCAGATTATTATATGTTTTAACGCATTATTGCTCGCTTTCGGATTGTGAAAATAGCTGGAGAAAATTAAAGGGTAATTCAAAAGAGAATTCATGAGTAGTGTTCTATAATGATCAGATTACAGGAACACGTATTGTCTTGAAAACACGAGAACGCCAATTCTCTATCCGTATTGTTGTACTCATTATTCATGTAAATGTTATCAATAAAACCTTCTGTTCGGCGAGGAGTTAGAATGTTCACAATTTCGACACAACAAAAGTATGGAAATTTCTCACCAAATTTAACTTTTTAAATAATATAAAACGCATTAAAATGCCGCTCTTGTTTACACGCAAACTGCGGATTACGCGTGTTATATGTAAAGCACATCGAGGCAAGAGCTTTAGCAAACATTACTGGACATTCCATTTTATCTTTAATTTAATGCACACCTCAACCGAGACGAGATAACATTTTTTTTCGACTGTCTATGGAACTAGAAACTCCTATAAATATTTGAATTTATAACGAAATGTTCGTACCGTTTTATTTTCAGGAAAATTTCGTTGAGATCCATTACATTTGATTTTATTTTCGGGAGGAGCATGCACGATACATCGACCTTCAAACGATCTACTTTATCTCGGTAGAGGTAGAATCGCAACGAAACGTGTACGAAAACAGTTTCGACAAAGACGTTCTTCAAACAGTGAAAAAAAAATCGTCAGATTATACTATCGTCGCGACGATTCTACGGTTGGCGCCATCTTCATTGATACCCGATACGAGCTATTCATGCGTGATATACCCCGGCGAAACGATCAACGAAAATCGATTACCACTTTCTAATGGAAATTTAAAGATCAGCATAAAGAGACGATCCGCGTGGATCATTCAGCGGGGGTTTGAAAGTCGTCGAATAAAGAACTGCACGGTGCACGGTGCACGGTGCACGGCGCGGCGGTGAGAACTGCATGAGGAAATCGATTGGCCGCGCTCTCCTCGTGATCGGCCGAGCCGTTCAAGTGCGTCGAGTATTTCGACACGCGTATCTCGTGCGTTTCTCGCGGCACCGGTCTGCCTGTCGAACCATGAAAAACTGAAAAAGATGAAGAAGAACCGCCGCTCCGCGTCGCTCCGATAAACCGTCCCTCGCACATTCATTCGCCGATCTCCCCCCGTTCGCCCGCTCACGGCTGGAATCGCACCCGAGCATCCGATGAAACGTAGAGATCGAAACTGGAACGTGGTAAACCGGTGTCAGCGCGCCGGTATCGGTACCCTGCTTCTTGATGGACGATCCCGGCCATGAATGCTTTTATTATTCAGCTACGTAGAACGAGATAATGCGCACTACTGAGTACCGCGCGATGAGAAACGAGTCCTCGGGTCCACGGCCATTTGCGGGCTCCTACGAAATTATTATTACGGTTATGCTCGTCCCAAAAATAGGTACACCAACGGTCACTCTCATTGACCTGTTACTGTATCTCCGTAACTGTCGCAACATCGATTCGCTCAAGCGATAGTTCTAAAGGTGCTACATTCTTTAGAGAGTGCCAAACGTAGAAAAGAATAGCGAATGAAAACAAAAATTGGTACACCAACGGTCACTCTCAATTGAACTGTTACTGCAAAAATGCAAAAGTTAGGGAATGGAGAAGGAAGCAATAAGTAAGGTATTAAGTAGGTTAGTGATAATTAGGATACAGAAAGAGTAGGATAGGGTAGGAATGAGTGAGATATAGGAACTGTAGGCTTGAATGTGTGTATGTATGCGTATTAGTATAATGAGAGAATTTGTATAGTGAATTTAATGTAAACCAAGTCACATGTCTTACCTGTAAGGCTGCAATAAAGTAAATTATTATATTATTATCCTGTTACTATATCTCCGTAACTGTTGCGTCATTGATTCTCCAAGCGATAGTTCTAGAGGTGCTATATTCTTTGGATAGTGCCGAACGTAGGAAATGATAGTGAATGAAAACGAAAGTCAATACACCAACGGTCACTCTTATTGACCTGTTAAGGCAAAAAAGATTACGATTAAAAAGAAAATCGGTACAACAACGATCAATATTATTAAGGGAATTGACTCGTTTCCAGGATTTCAAGGGTGCGGGATGCGCATTCTCATTTCTCAATAATGCGAAGACGTAGCTTTTCAGTAATCAAAAGAGCTAGTTAAAAGATACATTCAAAAGTCTTGTTTCTACGTTTACCCGTGTTTAGCTGTCGCTGCTTTATGCTTCCGAATAATGCAAATTATGCCTAAAGCATAAAGATAGGATTTTTGAGGGCTATCGATCCCTAGATTGATCTTTTATCTAGCACTTTTGACTACTGAAAAACTCCATCTCGTCATTATTGAGAAATGAGAAGGAACATCGCGGACCCTTGTAATCGTGGAAAAACGAGTCTACTGCTTTAACCTGTTACTGTATCTTCTTAACTGCCGTACCGTCGGGGCTGTCGAGAGACAGATCCAGTGGAGGTGCTACATTCTTTGTAGTGTACCGAAAAAGAGAAAGATTGAAAAAGAAAGAAGGACTTCAGATTTGACGCTTCGACTCTCCGCTTCTCTCTCTTTGAGACGAAACAGACAATCGACACTTCGGTATAATACTTCATACAGCACAATGCGCATAACAGGTAAATGGCAAGTGGCATGGCGTATTAGGGAGAAATGGTGCACCGCATCACTGCTTGCGGTCAAGTGGACATTTGTTTGCCTACATCAGTTTATGAATAGCATCGCCATCGCAATACTGTGCAGAAGACTATGAGAGTGGTTTTGATAGTAGGATAATTTCTGTCATAATGGAATGAGAAACTTGTGTGCTCGTCTTCTATACCCGAATCTCTGCGTCAGAGACATAAACTCACCACAGTCGGATATAACTATGGGTTGACGACAAAGCTTTTAGACGCGAATCTTTGTGAGATATTAATCTGATGAATATTACAAAATTCGGAGTAATTGATAGACACACAAAAGCGAACATGTGTCGTTGTGCCGAAAATATTGGGCACAGTGAAACAAATCAATCGTCCACGAACATCGTTTTTAAAATTTTCAGACAAAGACGTGTGCAGAATTTGGGACATGGAAGATCTCTCTCTGGACTTGAGGGAAAGCGGTGTATACGACAGGTTTTAAACTTGAGTGGTCGGGTTTAAGAATCGGAACGGCTGGGATAGCGAAACCAGAGTTTTGAGGATGGCGTAGAAACGGCAAGGTTTGAGTGTGATGTGCCAAGGGAATAGGTCTAGGATGAGTCGAGGGTGAGATCATTGGTTTTGAGAGACTTCGAGACGTTCGAGTTGAGTGGAAAAACAGGGAGCTGTAAAATGACTTTGGTATGCAGCCGGAGAAATCGTCATCGGTGCAAAACAGAGAAAGGTTGGTCGGAGGCTTTGAAGTCTGGAGAAAACACGGCAGCGGCGTCTTGAGTCTCGCGTTCAAGACGGAAACCGTCGGAGGCTGAGAGGCTGATGACGCCAGCCGGACCCGGACCTAGGTGGCGTAACGGAAGGGAAGTGGAAGGGAAGTGGAAGTCTGTGGAAGGAGGCGCGCACAGACGGCGGTATCGATCGGTCCGGACCTACCCCACGCCGCTCTCTAACGCCGCCACATCGCCACCCGTCGCCATCCGCCGTGCTGCCCCACTACCACACTGTACCGTCTTGCCTTCCGTTCAACCGTCAATGTGCACGCACACGCAGCAACCTCTACCGCCGTGCATCGAACGCATGATTTTCAATAAAATGAAGAAAAGCTGCGCGTTCCACGTGCACCGCGTGATCTTTGTCCTGGAGACAGGGCTAGCGCACGACACTTAGGTCTATTTAGTTTAGCCTGGTCCGGCCAGTGCACCAATGCTTAAGGATAGGGAGTCCGACATCTCAACGAAATTTCGTTCCGTGCTGTGCCGCACATCTCAGTTGCCGAAATTCTGCTGTGCGTGACACAAAAACAAAAGGTTTTTATAGGCTCCACAACTTTGAGGCTCTCGAAGCGCCTGGACGGACAGTCACAAACATCCGAAATTCTGAACTGTGACGCTCTGGCTAAACTAATAGACCTGTATCCTTAAGCATTGGTGCACTGGCCGGACCGGGCTAAACTAAATCGACCTTAACCGAACAGAAGTCCGTATGCTGTTTAGGACTTTACAGTACGCTTGGCACTGGAGATGGAAGATAGATAAATGTAGATAAATTATACTTCGGTTTCGATCACTTTTGTCGTTTGCGATTTACAAGCACTTACGTGAAAGGGCTAGTTCGAATAAGATAGTTGATCTCTCCCTTTAAGTAAAAAGGGCACGAATAAAACGCGGCTCATTTCGTCGGACTCGAGCATGAGTGCAAACTTGTCAGGCGATCCGCGGATCGACGTCTGCAACTGAGACTTAGACCCACACAAAGTGGATATGTTCCTACATCTATCTCTATTAACTAGCAGCTAGAGTTTGGTCGTAACCTGTAGTAGTTTAGATACTGTTCGCGTCACTGTCGCGATTTTACGGGCTGCCAATCCGGCTCCTTTGGTGGATATGTTTGAATTAGGCTCAGGCTCCTAGAAACGAACGGCAAGGATCGTTGCCGCTGATCTAATCAGTTTCAACCCTTGAGCATTACTAATTTTACCAAATTTATATGTGCGTTTGAATCAAAGTGACACAACGGTGAAATTCATTATGATAGAAAGCCAAACAATGAACTGATATTTAATAATCTGTCAATTTCTGAGCTTCTTCTTTCATTTGTATATTTAAATTGTTCTATTAGTATGCCTGCGTATGACCTTCAATATATATTTTAGGATACTGGAATATCGTTTGTATGGATTAAGATGGATTGTGTTTGTTTCAGACTGAGAGGAACCTGTGCACGTGTGGTTATATCCTTGTAGAGCACGCGCGAAGCACACAAATGCGCGCGAATTAACAAACTGCTACACGAGTGCAAGTTCCACGAGAAACACGTCAGCACGCACACACGAGTGCGTACTTTTACGTCACTCACACGTGCCATATTTGCACGTACACTAAGGAACTGCGCATATTTATCGAGTATCTTCGGCCATATTAGTTATGTATATAATACACACTGAATGTTGACTAATGCAGAATTGCCAGACTATTACGCGGCACACAACTCTTCAAACAAAATCCATCTCTCGTGCAATACACAAAATGGATTGATTCAAAATTTGTTATTTTCAAGTCTGACATTTGTATGTTTTGCTCTTTCTCTTCCGAACACTTCGATCGCGTATAAGTTAATTCGATGTCACCGATTACACGCACATTCGCCATATATGTATTTCACTATCGTCACCGATTGTCTGTCGCGATTTATCCCCGCGAATAGCGAAGCACGGCGATGCTGTTCCAGACAATTACCAAATCACCGTGCAATTAAATATCGATGCCATTTGGATCGTTTCAAAGGGCATTGCACGTGTCTGAAAAGCAAACCCCGGCCGTAGATAATAGTTGCGCGCAAACTTCATTTAAATATTGACATCATTAGCAACAACGTGGGTCTATGAGGTCCCGTTAAACATTTCGCCAATTGTAAATAACAAGGTGCGTGACGGACGCAAGCCGAATTCTCATGAAGCAACGACACCCAGCTGCCGCCGCCGCCGCCACCGCGCCGGTGAATATACCCCGGCCAACCATTACACGCTGAAGTGTGACAATTCGAAACGTCGCCGTTTTATTGAAACGCCGTTCTCCTGTCTTTCACTGTTCCCTCTTGGGTCAAATTTAAAGGGGACAAAGTGCCTTTGACGACAAAACACTCGACATCCAGTTCGGTTATTGCATAGACAGGGACAATTGAGTCGAGCGAGAACGCCGAGCAAGGGGTAGATAAATCCCACCCTTTGAGATCGTGGCTAAATGGACGTCGCGTTCTATCGGTTAGGGTTAATTTCATAGCGTGATCTTGTCCAAATATTCGCGCCACGTTACGCCAGATAATTAGACACGCGTTCATCCCTAATCGTAGACATGTTTATGCAGTTTTTATCAAGAGATACCATTCATGTTATTTACTCGAGAAAGATTAACATTTAACGTACCGAGCTCTGAAAACGGTTAAAGTGTTTTAGCTTATGGAAATGACAAAGCACTATTTATTTAAATATCGTGCAATTTCTATTACAATATTTGCTTGGATAAAAAAATTATCGAATCAGTTTCTATGTATGCAACTTTATAATGTCAATAATTATAAAATAAGAAATATAAAACCGGTCACTCGACCAGCAGTGGTAGGTTTAGTATTAAGCCTCGCAAGTTAAGGTCTAATAACTCTTAGACCCCGAAAAATGAATTTTATAAGTATTCTATAAAAATTATTTTAACAGATTAATCGGATATCGTATCTCTGTCTTTCTGACTGTAGACCTTCTCAAAACAACGTCGCAATGCTCTCATACTCGTCAATTGAATTCCAACATGATTAAACACGTGATCAGGAGGAAGTAGTTTTAATGTTTAAAAATCGGGGATTTATCGAGGAGATCTGTTATTTTAATTGGTTTTCCATACGTCTTCGCGGTTGCATCGGTAATCGGCAAATCGCGAAGGTGCTCCAGCGAGCAAATTAGAAATCACACGGATCACGGCGGCGGCGTTGGGTGCGTCACGAACTAGTGTTTCCCGTTTCAACCGGAGAGGAATCTCTGGCTCTCTTTCCTGAACGGCGAGAGCGCTATAAAATATGCACGCGATAATAGAACCGCCGCGCTGCGCCGCGCCGTGCTGCGCCGCCCACGGGGTACAGCTCGCCGTTCTGCAAAGAGTGTTGCAAACAATTTGCACGGTGCACATTCATTTTTCAGGCTCGGCGACGTCAAACGGAACCTCATCATCGCGATAACCTTATTGCACGTTGTCAAACGTGTTTCTCGCCCTCGGTCCCACCCCGACGAGTACGCCCTCGCGTTCGCCGTGCAATGTCGGATACAAAGTAACTCGACGTGACGGTAACAACAACAGAAACGGTAACAACAAAAAAGGAGAATAGAAAAAAGGGAACGCGTGCACGGGCAGACGAGAGAGAAAATAGGGCAAGGTCAATCGAAGCGACGCGACGGGAAGCGCGCAGCTTAACACGCTCGAATAATTTCCACTAAACGGAAGCATTTACCACCCCCGACAGTAATATAAAAGCGTTACGGTGGAAACGGCGGCCAGTTATCCCGGGGACGACGCTCGTCAAATCTCGAAGGGTGTACACAGTCTCGTAGGAGAGGGCAGTTTCGGTTTTCCCTACCCCGGGGGACGACGGCGCGGCGGCGCGCACACCTAAGTTTAAAGGGAGCGAAATATCGGCGGCAACAAGGCAGTTAACGCTGCGGCGGCTGTCGTAAAGAGCAGAGGGAGGTAAAGAGACGTAGTAAAGGGGGTGGTGGATACCGGGCACGGAGGGGTTGACGGGGCAGCCAGGTAAATTCCCATCCCTCGATAGTCTGTCGTTAAACAGAACCCCCGCGATACGGGGCCAGGGTTGTGACGCAGTCTCTCCCCAGTCTAGACGCACTCGCGCTCTCTCTCCCTTTCTCCCTCTCTCCCTCTCTCTCTCCCTCCCTCTTGCTCTCTCGGTCTCGCTCTGGCACCCTGTCAGTCCGCGCTCACCGACACGCATCCATAGTTATTCCGCCTCACTCACACCGGCAACGATTTACTGCCCTATCCCGCTACCCCTGACTCCGACTACCCTTCTTTCGCCGTTAATGCCGCGCCACGTACTCTCGAACACGTACACGCGCATAAAGATACGGCCCGTAAACCCGAACAAGCGCGAAGACGCGCGTTTTACTGTGTGTGCGGCCGCCCGCGCACACCCCCGCTCGGTCGCACACCGATATGGAAGAACGATTACCAACACCAACGCGACATGGTGGCGGCGCGGTGGCGGCACCGGTGACCGGCACCGGGGATACCGTCTACGAGCATAATGAAAAGCAGATTAAAAACTTTCGTCGGGGACGGCCAAGTACGACGCGAGATGATTGGGGGATGAGAGCTCTCGGGCTACCGGTCCGCTTTCGTACCTGCTGCTACTGCTGCTGCTTCCCTTTAGCTACCATCCGCCCGCAACCATTGCGATACCGACAAGAGTTATTGAGTTGCGCTAGGTCAGGTTTATGATCTACTATCAGTAAATACCTACGCGCGTGCTCTTCCACCCTCTCTGTCTCTTTTCCTCTCGCGGGTGCCCTTATCTTGATACGGATTATCTTCAAAATCACCGACATTGTTTTTATCGACATCGCATTAATAACGTCGAGTTTGCAGGCAATGTTTATTCATTGACATGCTGAAATTTTTTTACTGTTTTAAATTACACCCTCGTAAATTTGTAAAATCTCCATTCATTATAGTTGCGTCTTTGCGTTTTTTACACATTTATTTACACGCTTGCGAAAAATCTTGACAAAAGTTATTATAACGGAATCATTTATCGATTAATATGTAAAAGAACTTGTTTAACTTTATTGTTAGTATCATTTACAAGAGACTGGAGTCAGATGGATGTTTAATTCTTATTTTAATAATCTTGACAAGCTGAAAACAATAGATTGACATTATTAGATCATTCTAATGTATTCACTGTTTTAAATGGCACCCACTCATTTTTGCCATAAATGCATAAAATCCACAGTCTAGTTATAAGTTACGATGAGAGTGGATAAAGAAAAATTCTGGAATAAAATATAAAATCATCAGTTTTTCTATGACGACCATGTTTTGATTGAATTGTCAATGCACTCTTTTTAGTGACCGTTCGAAAATAAACTGTGTATACAAATTCCTAAATATTTGTTCTACTTTATCATAGCAACACATATACTTTCTTAAACGAGTTATATTGTATGTATACTCGAATAAAATTTGATTAAAAACAAAAGACTAATCATATGTATCCCTGTTTTTCGGAGCCACTGAAAATTCCTAAAATAATCAACTTCACTTGTGCTATTTCACAGAACCACGGTGTTTGATATGTTTACACGTTGAAACGTTATTTGCTAAACGCCGGTTTAAGAAGGGAGATAAACTGCGAGCGAGGTATGATGCAAATGAAGAAAAAGAACGGGGCCGTGGAAGGAAAAGTGATTTTTTATTGTCAACTTCGATGCCGCACGTATAGTCTGCTTACGTCCACCTGGATGTGGTTCCTGCCTCGTTGAGCCAGCGTACACAGTAGCTATGGGTTTTATTAAAACGGTATATCGGCTGTTTTATCTTATACCTACAGCCTTGTATTTAAGGTTTTGAAATTCAAATGAAGCGGCCCGGTGCCTGCCATCTGCTATTGATATGCGAAATATCGCAGGTCGACCGGGTCCGCCTGGTCTCCTATGAACGGCGCTATAAAATCACAAAAGAATGTATATGCTAAAAACGCATCCCAACGATACTAACGCCCGCGTCTTTGTTAACACACATTCTCTACCGGCAATTATTCCATAACGTTTGAAAGTCCGTGGCCCATGGCGAAGGATTCTTTAATAGATCCCCCAACAGCAACAGTTGCCTCAATCGTGATTCAACAAAACTCACCCTTAATAATGTAATTTACTAATTTTGTTTGGGTTTATCGAGTAGAACAAGATTTTTCAGCTTCTTTCTGGTACAACATATTTTTTTTTAAAAGCCTGTTAATAGATGTCTGATAGATGAAGTGTTAACCCGTATGATTAGGAAATTATGAGCGACTAACTCCCTACTTAGAGTTCTTCGTTGCTTATTCTTTGTAATTTATTTCTTAGCAGGACAATTTTGTAACTGGTTTAAATGATGAGGAAAATGCTGTTCATTAAAAGTGTTCATAGACAAATCTTTAGTAGTAGTTAGTTAACGAACGCATACACACACGACACTCGTTAGGCGAGACAATATATTATAACTAATGGAAGACATATTACATGTTCTAAAATAATGAAATTAAGGGTTAATTCGACTTCTGTTATTTTTTTAATCTTCGTTTTAAGTCTATCTTGCGGAGGACTGATCTATGAAAAAGTCTATTAGAGTTTGAATGAGAAATAGTCAAACGGAATACAGGATGTTAATTGCGCGTTCTCGATGTTTTTTTCGATCTAAAACCGGGTAGATTATATGGAAGAAATTGATCTCGTTCGTTCGTTCTCCGCTCCGAAGGCTCCGGGGATGGAAAAGCCTGACGTAAGCTAACAGAAACGTTGCCCGAAGACAATTTTCTTGCTACGCGTGTGATCCTTTCCGCCTCACGGACATAACAACGAAAATACCTACGGGATCCTGCGAAATTCACACGATCCGTCTCGCTCGGTAATCCAAACAAACGCACACCGACGCGCGGTGCGGCGCACGGACAAAAGGTATCCGTTGCCTTCGATTGATCGGGGTACTTTCATCGAGGGATATCTTTCGGACACGTAGCCACCTAACATCCCGGCAGACCGAATTTTCGTTGGTACGTGTGCCGGAATGATGCACGTATACCATCCCACTTGTACACACACGTGCGCACACAGCCACGCATACAGACGTGAACGCGCGTGGACGGTGTGCATCGGCTACACCCGGCCGCGCACACATTCGTGCACGCGTGGTGCCTTGCAAGAACGGGAAATCGGGGGAGGAAGAGAACGAAGAGGGTGATAGGAGGGAGAGTGACGAAGAACGCAAGGGCAACGGAGAAAGAGACCGTTGCGGGAGGAGGGCAGGGATAGAGAAAGAGAGAGAGAGAAACAACACGCAGACACTCGCGAAATTATGACCTTCGCTTACGTCTGGATACATCGCTCGAGTGAACGAGCTAGCGCCAGCAGACGACCAGGGTTTATAGGGTTGTCAGAGGCATGATGAGGGTGGCGAGAGGGGAAGGGCGGACAAGTGGCAAGAGGAAGACGACGAAAGAGAACGGCCCCCGTGCACGAGAAAGAACGACAGAGGGGCAGAGAAAGAGAAAGAAGGGGATGGGGTTGGTTAGCGGACCGGTGGGATGAGGGTTGGAGTAGGATGGTAGTTACGGGGACGCACACACTGGCGTGGTTTTACTGTTTCGGAAGTCTAGCCGCCCCTAGGCTATCCACTCCCTTTCCGGCAGTGGTGAGGTCCCACCATCCACCCGACGACCACCCTTCGTCCTCCTCCCATGGGGTGGGGGTGGACCACCACCCGCTTATACGACCTTCCATCCCCTTTGGCCAGACTAGCACACACCGAAGTCGTAAACCTGCACCCTGCTCTCTGCCTGGCTCTCTGTTTGTCTCGTTCGTTTCCACCCTACCCACCCCTTCTCTCCCTGTCCGCCCGTCCGCCCCCATCCTCCCCGAACTCTTGGTTTTCCGCTTGCTCTTGCTCTTGGCTCTCTGTCCCTCGACATCGTTCCACCCTCACTCTCGACCGAGCGACCAGCCTGCCTGCTGCTGCTTCCACCGACCTACCACCCGCGTACCTTCAACCTCGCGCGCGGATACCTCGAATGCACCAGCTCTTTCTCATCGTCTGTCTGACACGCACGCACGCCATCGCTACCGCTCTCGATGGATACAGACACACACACACACACACACACGCGCGCGCGCGCGCGCGCACGTATTACACAGGTGTACGAGCGGTGGTCTCTCACCGACTCGCTCGTTTACTCGCTTCTGCTCGCTCGTGCTCAATTCTGTTCGCTTCTGCTCGCTCGCACGCGCGCGGGCGAGAACCAACGCGCATCCCAGTCCCGGCCCTGGCCCCGACGCGTGTATATACGATCTTTCGTAAGAGGTATGGGGGAAAGGACGTAATTCCATCGACACCGGTGGTGGTACCGCGCCAACGACCCCTCTGTTCCCTTTTCCACCCGCTCTCAGACCCGCGAGCGGCGGCGGCGGCTGGATCACGAATTCGTTTCGACGAAATTGTTCGAATCCACGTTCTGAATTATCGGGCCTCGAGCAGTTAAACGGCAATCCTCCCGTTTCCTGCCCCCGGCCAAAGTATGTAGATTGCTCGATGTGTACATAGCCTTCCTGAGCTGTCGCCAGACGCCTGCCGACACGAAGGCCTCCTTTTCTCTCTCTCTCTCTCTCTCTCTCTCTCTCTCTCTCTCTCTCTCTCTCTTTCCCTGTTTCGCTTCATCTGTCTCCCTCTCTCGATAGTTAACACTTTTTCACCGTGGATAGATTGGAAACACGGATGTCGAAGGAAGACATCCTATAGACGAGGCAGGAACGTTGCTGAAAATGATTTTAGGGTATGACGTCTGTACACCGCACAGTGGAGAATTTGTCTCGGAAAGTTGTCCGAACTTCGAAAGGAATGAAGGTTTTTTCTCATATTACAGAATATGTATGTATGTTTATGTCTTGATCCCTTTACGGTTATTACTGAATATATATGCAAATAATGTACGGTGCTTTTTGTGATAACACATGGACAAATAGATACGTGAAAGCACACCATTCTAGCGATATCAGACGACATGGACTTTTTAATGTTTATTAGAAGGGATTTTCAAGAGATTATAATTATTTAATTATTGATTAATAAATGATAAATATCAATTACGTCTAGTCATAAAACACAGCTAAAATGTACACTTTGAATATTTTATTAGAGATATCATCAGAGTCAATCATTAGACAGAATCAAGAATAAGTGCCAAAAATGATTGTTCGATTTTCGAAGTATGTTTCTGACATAAACCCAAATTCTTCGATTCGTAGAGATTCTGTGAAACAGTTTCTATGCGTGACCTCCATTTAATACTACATCTATCGAGCTCTAAGTTAAATCTAATAACAACAACATTGAATGTATTCACATTTCGTGTGACACTGATGGTAAAATCTACTCTAACAAAGAAGTGTATCTCAGCAAATTTCTTATGAAAACACTTTTACAGTTTCAACGATGATAAAAGAAAAAAAATCAGAGACAAGTGACGCCGACTCGCCCGGTAGTTCAGGTGTTAAGCGTGCTAGGATTAACTGTCACAGGTTTAATGAATTCCACAAGTTCAACACCATTTTGTATTCGTACTGCGAAGTAGTTGAAACGTCTGAATACATAATTTTTCACAGTTCTTAAACTGTTCCGGGGTTGAACTTCGTTTTCGAAGTTCGCGGCATAGAAACCGCCAAGAGAATGCAACAACAAGTGAAATTCCGTTCGCACCGACATAACGAAGTTTATAGAGAAATTTTAGGGGTGTTTTCATGGAATTAATACAGAGTTTAGTTTCGCGACCATAAACCAGATCCAGACGGCAGTAAAGCCGAACGAAACGGCCGGGGACAGTGTCTGTCTCGCCGCGGGCCATTAATGGATCACGAGACGCGGCTAACTATAAATTGATAAGAGAAAACCTGACCTGCTCCATTAAGACTAGAGGCACCGGAAACTTGCGCTTCCTTTTTCGGCCGGGCTCACTTTTTGCTCCCGTCCGGTCCGCTCGGCACTTATTTAAAATTGCGGTTGTAAAATCGCTCGCTGACAGACGAAAGGAAAGGGATCTTAACGATCTTACATAACGTTTACCCCAGCTTAAGATAAAAGTTGAAGCATCAAAGGTCTGTATAGCTCGCAGGCTCCAACTTCCTATCGTGATCACTTTGATTATTATAAGCTGAGAGCGTGGCTACCGGGAGAACACTGAAACTAAATGCCGTATCAAAGCTTGTGCCCGCGCCTTCCTTTTTCTCCATCTTCAGCGATAAAGCAGCTTCGATGGAGACGACGATCCATTAAAAACGCGGAATAATTCAACGCGCGCCTAGGAGACATTAATGAACCTACAACATGAACCGAACAGCCCGTCACGCTTAATTATTACCGTTCCTGGAGATTTACTCGGCGAGCAATTTTTATTCGTCCCACCTCGACTCGCCTCGTCTCGCCTCGCTACAAGTTCATTTAATGTATAAACTGCGACCGTTTGCCGTACACATATATCGTATATACTGCGCATATATATATATATATGCATGATCATCGTCCCGCCCTCCCACCGTAGCGTCGTCGCGTCGTCGCATAAATTCCGCCAAAGTATTTGGAGCATCTCCTGGCCGATGTGAATCCGGTGGATTCTGTAGGTCGAGTGGCGTCTCGTTAATACGAGCCCGGAAGATGATAAACGAGGCCAACTTATCAGAAGTCTACGGTCACGACCAAAAAGTTCCAAGGACCGAACGCGGTGGCGCCGCGAAAGTCGGAAAGAGAGAATCCAGGATGACGAGAAAGGGGTTGCCGCGGCGGGGGGATGGTTGGTTTCACAGGAAGAGGCGAAAGGAGAACGAAGACGGAGACGGGAGAGAAGGGTCGGTAAGTCGGTTTTCGACATTGACTAAACGAGACACGGAGACATGGCGTCCGAAGGAAGGATGGTAAGTACATCGACCACCGCCCGCCCGGTTCCACCACCCGCGTCGAGCTACCTTCTCTTCGTGTGCCCACGTCAACCCCCTTTTAACTTCCCCTCAACTTCCCCTACCGGTTCGCCAGGAGCTGTAGGCTTGTAACACCCTCTGCTCCAGGCTCCTGCCCACATTCAAAGGGCACTGCTTCGCACTGGAAAGGAGCCCTTCTTCCTCCGATGCCACCCCTCGAACCCTACCCACATTCAGCCTGTTCCGGACTCGTGCTACTTCTAGACCCTTTCAACCGCCTTCGCCGTCCCCCTCTCGAACCCCATTGGCAATCATACTGCCATGGTATCTTCGCTGCAAAATGGCCACCTGACCTTCTGCCCTCATAACATCTATCCCGATTCCTCCAGGAAAAACTCGCGCTGTGTATAATTAATCTTTCAGGTACGCCGAGGCCCGATGTCCGGGCCGACGTTGAGATGCTCAAGGCTGGATCGCTGAACGGGATCTGTTCTCGTTGCTGGTTGCTTTGGTGAGATTCGAGATCTTCAAACAAATTCGATAGAGTAAAGCTCTCTAATATGAAACCCTCATTTTATTTTTAAACTGTAACTCTCGATTAATGCTTTCTCGTATTAGGGGTCTCATATTAAGGGAGGTCTCTTAATAAGCTATTTTACCTTTCACGTGGGTACGATAATTAATACATTGTCCTGCGGCGATTACTATCGTTAGTTTTGAAATTCTAAGGCTAAGGATCCTTGAATACATCCTCTAACGGCAGTAGTCATTCTAGATCGTTGATAAATTGTATCTTTGAATTTTATCGGAAAAGCAATTAACGAGCAGCGAGGAAAAGGTCAAGTTACAAGATCACAGTAAACAGACATTTTAGTTGCTATACATAACATGCCAAACTGTGAAGTATTAGTTTTCGAAGAAATTAACGATTAAATACTTTCTACCGTGAGGCTGAATAAATCTAGATTATTCGATACTTTCTACGATTATTAATTATTTCTACCATAGTACTTTAAATACTTTGTACAACATGAAACTAGTATATCTACCTGAAAACACAGAACACCGTATCGATCATATTTCTGATCGCGGGACAGAGTCGACAATAAACAGGCGACGCGTTTCCTGCGTTGAGTGTTATCGAAAAAAGATTGCTCCTCCAGGTTTTATCGGCATCAGTTTAGTAACACGCTGTCTGTAACGCTATTTACAATAACGCAGCATCTTTATGGAGTGTATAACTCCAGTATATGTTTACGAGCGCGGCGTGTATGTCTGTAAAATCTAAATAGGATCATGTCCTTGAACTTCGTGTGTCGCGGCAGCACCGTGCGATTTGCACGGGAGCCGATTTTACGTGTGGCGCGCGTTCCTTCTCCAAAAAATTGATTTTCCCATTTGGCTGGAACCTTCGCCGCGCGGATAACGCGTTGTAAAGTGTGCGAGGACGATTTCACCCGCGACCTCGATTCTCCACGCGCCTCATCGTCGCCATCGTCGTCTACTTTAGTGAGTGGATGGGAGGGGTGGGGGGATGTCGGTAGCGTTACGTGCCGTGAAAAACGAATTTCTGGGAGGAATTTCGGATTTCTTGGCGCGGCGAACGAATGTCAGCACTCGTGCACCCGTCCTGTCTCAGCAATCTTTACAAAAGACCGCTGAACCGAGCAAATGAGTCACAACTGCAGTCCTGACCGGTGTAATTGTTTCGTGTGCGAAACAATTAACGGGTTCGTCTCATGTGGACGGGTCAGAAAATTTTTATCATTGTACCGTTTGTACCCAGATACATCCAAAGCCTAGAAAAATTTGTACTTGTATTTTTACCATTATTACATCGAGTTGCATACGATTGTCGTTATTCTCTTCGGCAGTGCAATCATTATTGGCGTGCAGTGCTGGTATTATTGGGTTGGAACCAATTAAAATATTAAAATATTTATTCATAGCTTTATTGAAGAACACGATAAATCAACTAAAAAGTGGCAAAAAGTAATCTATGTATAAATCTATGTATAAATACCCTAATTTCATCTGTGAGTTTTAATTTAAAAACACTACCAACTTTCGTTCCAACCCAGTACTTGTTTGAATCATTAGATTCCAAAAGGTAAACAATTTTTTGAAGTCGGATAGCTTGTGCTGCGATTATTGTATACTAAAATAAAAGATTGAATTTAGGGGAACTGGAAAAATACTATAAATGAAAAATTGACCCGAAAATCTGTAGTACAATCTCGAGAGAAATCTACAAGGAAGAAAATAAGCATTGATTGAATATTTTAAAAAATATAGTTTTGACAATAACATCGTTTTCCTTCAAAAATATCCATGCAGTAGCTCGATATATTCAAGTAATTAGTTATCGATAACATGGATTGCTATGTTTATTAATCGAAACGCGAATTCAGGCATAATTTACGGAAGGAACTTTATCTTGTTTCTTGTAGAATCTGGGATGGGTCTTAAACTACTGTTTGGCGGGAATATTTTATTTTAAGGGCGACCTTTATATTTTCCAAGAAACATATATTTCGCGTCAAATCTACCGTGACGCGTATATTCAAATTATGAATGGAAGCAAGCCAGGAATGTCGCGTTTCGGAAAGACGCAAGAGCCGAGCGAACGAAATGAGTGGAATAAAAGATTCTCATAGATTTTTTACATTTTGAAGTATTGGAACCGAAGAACTGGTGGCCTGTCTTTTTCTGCAGTGGCGCTGTTTCTTTCAGAAGAGCGTTGCTACTGTTTGGGAAACCGGGACGCATAAATGTAGCGTGAACTGAACTGGATGTTTGCGGAAGATATTTTTCTTTGCACAATTACTGCGAGAAGGGTGGATTTTCACAGCATAACATGTTTTATCCTCGTGGATTGCCTGGCGAAGGTAAACAATCGTTTGACGAATTGAACAATAAATCATCTCGAATAATAAAAAATAATTGGAGTTAGAAAGTGATAGCAATCGTAGCAGCGAGAACAGTTAATAATGATTAGTGATATTTCGAAAGTGAAGGTTAGAAGATCAAAATGTCTGACAATGCATAAAAATAATTGCATATGTATATCGATGGTTCGAATCAATTAACGATAATTACCACAAAACTGGTATTACATAAATGCAACGGAAAAACTTTGATTTACTAGTTTTACAATTATTCGAGAACAATAAGTCAGAAGCGAAAGAAGATTGTAGGGGATTTAAAGTTTAGAACAAATCCCGCCTCTGGCTGCAACGATGTTTTAATGTTATAAGCTCTTTGTTCCGTTCTCTCTTCCTGTCCTCTGCCACCCAGTGGATGCAAATAATTTACGCTAGCTGAACTAACTAGGTGAAGGTAACAAACAGTCAACTGAATACCAGTAACGAAAGACGCGTGGAAATTATATTCGTCCGTATTTGTACGAGAATAATTTATTTCCCATTTATATTATAATTGCAAAAATAATACACGAACTCGAGACTTATCGTTTTTATTCTGAGAAAAATGAGACACACGTAAAAGCTGTGCGTAGCGGAATGCTGAATAGAAATGAAAAAAGTCTTTTCAGTCAAAGTTTCGCAACGAAAGCTATTATCAACGTTCATAGACACCAGCACTAAAAACGAAAAACAAACTGGAAAATTTATGCGCTTGTAACGTGTGCATCTACACAAGAGTGAGTGGCTTTTTTTACTGATTTAACCCTTTATGCCCCGTCGCCGTCGTCGCTGTGGTGATGTTTATATGAAAATACAATGCTCAACCGTAATAATAAAAATACTATTTTCATTTACACTGGAATAATATACAAATCAGAATAAGTAAATTCAAACTAATTTTGGATCATTGTTTCTGAATTCAAAGGTTTCATTGTGGAACACGGTCTCTTAACCAACGTCTCGATTACAAGACTGCGTGTCTGTATCAGCAGAATCCTCAGGAACCGCGAATCATAAACCTAAGCGATACCTACTAAGGTAGAATCGACAAGCTCCGGTCCTAAATTGCTAGCGACGTAATACAATAGACCTATGCCGCATCCAGGATCGAATTACGTAAGACAGCAAGGATAATGACAGCGTTGGTAGCATCGAGGGATGAGGGGGGGGGGGGTGGTTGGACGGTTTCAGCGGTGAATCGATCGAATCGATGAAAGAGACGAGGCAAAAAGAAACAGAAGAGAAGCAAAGAGGGAGAGAGGAAGGGAGAGAGAGAGAAGAAGAAAAAAAAGAGGAAGATGAGATTCGTTCGCCGCGAGTCCCGAACTTTTTGGTGTGCGCTGTAACCGTCAGCGTCATACCTTTTCTTCCTCCGGTCCCGTAACGTTCTTCTCCCAACGTCGGTGTCGGCGTGACAAAGCAGAAGTGGGTGGACAGGGTGAGTGGAGCGCGGTCCAAAATGTGGCTCCTTCTCGCAGGACGCCGAGGACGAGGACGAGGACGAGGACGAGGATGAGGATGAGGACGAGGACGACGAGGGGGGTTCTAGGGACTAGCGCGAGGGCGGATCAATACAATCGCTAATCCGGTGCATTGTGAGGCGAGGCGTGGCGTAGCAAAGAGGCGAGGTGAGGCGGTGGTGGTCTTGCTTGCCTTCTCATCCCCCCGCGTCTCAACCGCCGGTTTCAACCCTCTCCACCCACTCTCACCCTTCCATCCCGGGCCTCCTCCTGCCGCTCTTTACGTTTCAACCCCTCAACGAGCCTGCCTCTGCCTTCCTTCGTAGCCGTTCGGCCCACCCGCGCCCCTACAACGTCCGTTGCCTTCCACCGTCGGCACCGTCTTGCCGCACTTCCGTTTCCAACCCTTAACCTAGCCGTCGACGAACCAACAACCCCCTTGGCGAGCAACGGTGTAGGATCACCGCCGCCCGGGCTACGAAAACGTACCTCACGCTGAGAAGTAAATTCGTCTTTCGACGACTTTTCCTTTTTTCTCTCTCTCTCCCCCCCCCCCCCCCACACACACACACCAGCCCGCCGGGCAACCTCTTTCTCTTCCTCTTTCCGCCGTTTCCTTCCGAGGGCGTACGTATCCTTTACCTCCGCTTCCTCCTCCTCTTCCTCGTCTTTTCCTCTACCACCCTGAAACCCTGACATTTTCTCTTTCCGGCCACCGAGAGCGAAATCGCCGATAAGGGAATTGCGATGAATTTGAGCAATAAGAGATTTCATTCATTCCGGAAACTTTGCGCGGACGGAATTTTCTTTGGCTGCTGCGGGGTGGCTTCCAGAGAGACGCGCAAATTAGTTCTACCGGGAAGCCGGTCGGCCCTTTTTGCTCGGGATGAATTCTTTCGATTCGCCGCGTGTCGTGTCGGAATTCGTGGTGTGTCGTCGCGAATTGTAAAGGATTGTTTGGGGTGACACGACGAAGCGCCTCGTTTATCCGAACGAGTCGAGGTACCAGACCGCTCCGACAATAACCGACCAGTTCCGATAATAAACGTCAAATAATAAAAGTATGTTGGTTCTTAACATTGGTTAAAGTATTGAAGGAAAAAACTTGTTGACAGAAAATGTCAAACTGCAATAACTACGAGACGTTATATAAAAGTCAGACGGAAACATAATTGGACTGTGACATGCTAATCCGTGGGATGTCTCGCCCAGAAAATCTAGGTTAGACAGTCTTATGCACAAGATGCAATTTCTCTCTTCCTTTTTGTAAAAAAATCTGAGACTTTCATTTTGCTGTGATATTATAATTTCACGTTTGTTATATTCTTTTATTGTAGAAATCGATAAAATTGGGACTGTACCAATGTTTTTAAAACAACGTGATCCCCGAGGAAATGTTAAGGAAACTCAGAACAGAATTGCCTTAAAGTTATATTGTTAGTGGACCGTACACGTGTACGTAATTTCAATTTTTTATAGCTCCACCCATGCAAATGAACGATCAACAGAAGGTGGGTTGTATGAAATATTTCATTAACCCATAAATGGAATTAATTACTAATAAACTTACATAGTATAGTGGCCGCTTGGTGATTACCCAACAAATAACTACCCGCTTGAAACGACCCTCGCTACACACATAATCGACGTATGCGTGCACGCCCTACTTTGTCGCCCAGTACAGTTCCACTTCCGCTACATACGATCATGCCAAGAAAACAAACAGATGAGAGGCGATTGATCGTTCCGATAGTTGCACGTTCCTAGAGGAACGCGCGCTTTAAACCCCCAAAACAAGTGGTTATCGAGTGTTCACTGTACAGAGTGTAACTATTCTTTTCTTATAGCTATTTTTACACGAAAATGCATTAAATATGCATTTGCAAATGTCTCTCTGTATTTCTGTTCGACTTAATAAAATGATCGTTTTAAAATTTTTAACCCTCATCCGTCCCTCGTGTCAATTCGACACAGTTTTCCCGAAATAACTTATACCGTTCTGTTATTTTTCGGTAAATTTTTCCGAAACTTTGTGTAACTTTTAAATGTCAACTGATCAATTTGACTAAAGAAACATTGAAATTTTTTTATTTTGTGTCACTGTGTCAATTTGACACCGAGTGACAGATTCAGTTCGTGAAATGAGAGACGTATGAGGGTTAAATGAATTCTTCAATAAATCGATAACGTAATTAAAAGGACAACAATGCTTCTATTGCTAAATCGAAAAATCTGATGTCTGAATTTAATCAATAAAAGAATAAGCAGCCCGATGATTAGTATCGTTAATATATGCACAATCATATTACATCAATTACATTTAAAATACATTCCGTGTTGTTAGGAAGTTCGCAGAATTCACACCGTAAATTACTATAACATTGTTCATAGTATAATGTCTTGCAACATGCCTCACGACTGCGAGGTAACAGCTCCGTAGCAGCACAAAGCATAATTGTTGTTTGCACAATAGCACAAAACCGCAAGCACAACTACGAATAAATGCATTTAATTGCAACGACGCTACTTTGCTGTCGCACGGCCTTTTTACAATTTATACTTCTGGGAGTTCGTTTTTCCTGACGCTTTATTAAAGACGTTCTCACTGTTTCATGCTTTCCCTCGACGTAATTAATTAACACTACCAAGAATTATCGTCGAACTGAGACGAGGGCGTGTAATTAAAAAGTATTAACCAAAGGAAAACATTCAAGAGTTAATTGCGCGTATTTATTGTCGTACAAATGAAAATCTATTTTCCTACATTTTAATAGTCTATTATTTCATACATTTATGACAAAAATAGGGCTTTCGTAGACATCAATGTATTATTTTAACCCTGCCAAAGTTAATATAGTAAGAAATATTTGTTTACTTGGTTCTTGTTGCTTACAATTGGTGCAGAACAATTCTACTTTGCACGAAAATCCGCAGTGTATTATTAATTACTGATTTTCTTACGAATCTTAATAACGTTTTCACAAATCCTGATGATGTAGGCTCAACACGTCTTTTGTTCACGCAGCCACGATTTCCAACCTTACTGAACCATTTAAATAAAAAATTACTTAAATAAAACTATTTGTGTATTTCTACGGGTAAGGGCTAATATTTTTGGTGAAGGCAGAAATTTTTTTCAGAGTTCCGCCACTTTATCGACAATCTGTGCTCATAAAGAATAAGAATACTTTTTAGTTTATCGTTTTGAACCAATACCAAGTGAATATTAAATGTTGTTTTTCTTCTAAAAATTTCCAAAAATTCGCATTAATTTTAATAGTTTACACGAGTATCCTTTAATTGATCGAGTTCCTTGATATTTCCGGGCGCCATGGGAGAACCGCGGTGAATGTACGGAAAATATGAAGGGTGCATCGGATATCCTACGTCAATGGCACGTCCAACCCCTCAGTTCCACCAATGCCACCCCTACATCCTTCACAGGACCGCCTACTCTTAAGAGAGATGGACCCAAACAAACTCGTTCACGAACCACCGAAACTGTGTTACTAGAATAAACTTAGTCCGACGCAGAAGCAATTTACCGGCAACCACACATACTCGCACAGAGCCGTATACGCACACGCAGAGACCAACTCGCGCGCGAACATTCGCTCTCTCGCGCATGTAGACGACGACGACGACGACGACGACGACGACGACGACGACGATGGGTTCGTGTAGGCGCGAGCATGGACCTACACGTGTGAAAGTACTATATTTGTAACGGTATTTACGTGTAAATGTATGTACAAGTTACGACATATTTACGCCGGCCAACACCAACGCCGGCCCGGGGAATTCCCTTTCGGTTGGCATCAGAAGTGGAAGAAAGTGCAATAAATTCGGCCTATAATACGACGACTAAAACTTCCCGACGACTATGACCTGGTGCACACCACCAGTCAACGCCGGTCACGGGAAGAGGCAGACACCAGCTCGCGCGTGCGGAGCAAGAACGGGCGCAACAAGCGTCCGTTTTATTGTTCCTGAAAGGTTCCCTCTCTTTATTGTCCGCCCGACGAGAGATGTAATTCAACTTTGCTAAATAGACGGGAACAAACTTGTAAAGATACGTCTGATTACTCCCGCAAACTAACTGCGACCACTTCCTTCGAATTATTAGGCGCAACGTGTCTCAAAAGCCTCCACGCCAGTTTGCCTGCTAATTATTATTAAGTGTTTCACCGTGTACAGGGTGTCCGTGAAGCAGCGATTCAATCGCGACAGAAATTATTGCCACCAAGCAGGAACAACGAACGAATCGTTGTGGAACTTCAAACCCGCCATTTAGATGCCGTACGACAGTGAAACGGATGAGGGTACTTGTTAAAAGTTTCATTAAAAAAAAACGGACCAATACTGTGCGCATAAGACCGCACGAACGAAGTGAAAACTTCTATGGCGATTGCACTTTATCGGCTTTCCCGAGTTTACCCGAATAGCGTTTCAGCTCGGAACGTGACGGATCAGACTCATTTACTGGCCAGCAATTGTGTACGCGGTTCGCCGAAACAAGTTTTCAATTTAAAATGTAATTAAAAAGTGTTGTCACTGGATTAGCACCGTATCACCATGAAGCAGTAAAAGCGTATAAATATATTTAACTAATAAGTGGTTGGAGAGAATAAATTATCGATTAAATTGGTACAAACAGCGACGAGTTGGCACAAAGAGAAAGAGAGAGAGAGAGAGCTGTTTCTTTCGATGACGGAACTCGTACGATCATATATTAAATAGAACGGAAATAACGAGAGCTTCGGCAACTGAGTAATTTTCATCCTTCGAATAGCCATCTGAGGACGTACACGTGGATTGGTACGTGTGCATACGTGTGGTGGAGCGCGCCAATTATCAAGTGATTGCTCGCAGATTATAGGAAATGCAGTTCCACAAATGGGAGGTGTGCACTGGCACGTGTATGCCTCGCTACCAACACACCTTCATGATTCTCCGCTTCCTCATGTCGTATCCTTCGTGAATTGCCTATCGGTGTTTGATGTCCGTCAACCGACCTCCCGAAATTGCAACTTGCAGGGTCTTTAAATATCAATTTCGTTGAAACGTGGAATTGAACAGGGCATTCAACTCGCACGAACCAAGATAACCGGGCTGCAAGGCAAGGTGTATCGAGAATCGTCCCTCCAGAAACAAACGCGCGACTTTTCATCGACGTACAGTACAGTACAAAATCTGTTCATACGTGTATGTATACAGTAACTGTGAATATTTATAAACTAGAACACATTTTTTGTTTATTCTTGCAATGTCTTCAAGAACTCTTGCTCGTATATGTCTGTACATGTTTCTGACAAGTTGACTATGGATTTTATGCATTTATAACAATCAGTAAGCACAACTTAAAGCAGTGGACATTTTAAGGAAATTCAAAGACGTTAGCGTATTAGTTTCAGCCTAATCAGATAATTAAAAGAAGAAAGAAATTTTGATTTCGCTCCTGTGTCCTGGAAACAATTCAAACATTTTTTATTTTGCATGAAGATCTGCAATCTGCTACTTCTTATTTCACTTACGAATTTTAGCTAGATATTTGAACCTGTTAGCAATAACAATAAAAGAGAAGTCTAAGATAAGATGGTATTTAATATCCTTCTTTTCTTAAAGTTTAATAATTTTTTTATTTCAATATTCCGCAACCTATAAATTTACTTAAAATTCATAATAATCAGTTTTTTTTTGCATTTCTTCTCAGCTTTTCCAATATGACCGCCCTCCCCCTACACAAATATTCGTGAAACGAAAATACGCGAGTTGCAGTGTATCGAATATAACACGGTTTAAGATCCGGATTCGTTTATTACACGTGAAATAGGTGTGTCTAATTCATAAACGTGTGCGGGAAAGAACGGGAGAAATCTAATTTATCTCGGACATTTGGGGGCAGATGTTTTCATCGCAGAAGACACGGTTCCGCGTCCAGTTAGAAGGGACTATAGGTTATTAGACGACCTGGTTCTAGCAAAGGACCGTGTCCAGCTTGTCTGCGGCAAGTTCCGCAATCGGTCTGCGCCCTTGTTCCCGTCTCGCTCGCGGCACAGATGCTCTGTTCCTCGGTGGAATGCTCTTTTTCCAGACCGTTCCTTCTTCTTTCGGCCCCCGTCCACCCTCTCGCGGCCTCTCGCGTACTCTCGCGCACTCTCGCTCGGCCTCTGTTTCCACGGTGCTTCCGGGTTTACCTCTTTCTGTACGGTCCAGTCGCTGCCTCAGCCCCTTCATCGCTCGCCACTCAGACTTCAATTAATTTCGCTGGTTCTGGACCGGCCGTTTTCCAATTTCGAGTTTCTCCGGTGAACGCGAAACACCGGCCCTCGATACGATGAAATGGTCGTCGAGCGAAGATCCGTTTGAACATGTCGGCACACGTCGGTGTGCGCGCGCTCTTTTCCGCGTTCGTCGAAGCGCACACATGCCGGAAACGGGGTGGCGAGCAGCGACGGGACACCGACGGGGGGTGGCGGCGGTTAACGCGAAAAATTTATTACATATGCACCCCGTCGCGGTTTCGGGTTATAGCCCCACATAGAGCACGCAAGGGGAAACGTTTTTCGGCCGGATTAAAGCCCGGATTACATGCTGGACACAGAGAACGACTGGACACGGAAAAAGGACCACGACGACTCTTCGGGGCCATGTGAAACCTAAGAGCCCCGGGACGATTCCTGCGTATCTACAGATCCAGCTCTCGTTAGCGCAAATTGAATGGCACGATCTCTTTTTTTCCAACCGCTAATCAAAGCCGGATTACCCTGCAAAACGGTCCTAAGGCATGCACGTTTGAAGACGACCTGGAAGTTTCAACCGGTACTCTGAATGGGGAACACTGTCGCGTGAAAAGTTGACAACTTTTTCAAACGGCGAACGATTGGAGAACGATCAGAGTGAGATGGCCGAGATTACATGAAATAAAGTAATAATCACACTGCCGATCTTTACGCATTTATGGCAAATACAAATCTGAGGAGTGTAAGACGCAATGTCTATTAAGAAAAACGGCGAACGATTGGAGAACGATCAAAGTGAGATACCTGAGATTACATGAAATAAAGTAATAAATACACTGCGGATCTTTACGCATTTATTGCAAATACAAATCTGAGAAGTGCAAGACGCAATGTCTATTAAGAAAAACGGCGAACGATTGGAGAACGATCAAAGTGAGATACCTGAGATTACATGAAATAAAGTAATAAGTACACTGCGGATCTTTACGTATTTATGGCATCTACAAATCTGAGGAGTGCAAGGACGCAATGGCTTTTAAGAAAATTAATAGTACATATTGTTCTTTTAGTTTTACTAGTATACAGGGTTTAAATTTTAACTCGAGCGACTAAATTATTTCCGCTACTATCAAAAAAATCAGTAACAATAACTACGTAAGATGTACATGGTTGTCAGCAGAATTGTGCAAAAATTTTTATTTAAATGAGATTTTTGCCGAAGTTTGGTTGTAAGGTGCATCTGATGGTGATAAAAACATGATTACTTTTGCATTTTTAAAACTGGAACTCATCTTTTCGGCTTCAGAGTCCCTTCAAGATCGTTGAACTCATTTTAAAATGACTTTCACAGGATTCTTTTTATCACTGTTAGATGCTCGCTTTAAAAACATGTGCATTAGGGTAATCCTTACTTTTCTACTTTCGAATTTATCGGGACACCTCCCACCCAGGATTGTGACACTTGACGAAAAAATAATGTGTGCAAAATTTGAAATCGAGTGGATAACGGGAAGTGCTGCCGCATCGACTTTGAAAATTGGTTAATTTTGTAACTTGATTTTCTCCACTGTAGTATATCATTAGTATATATTTGTATATATCGTTGATTTTGTCTTTTTACGCACTATAATAATGTAGAAACAAAATGTAGCATTAATTTAAAAACAATAATTCGTCACTTTGAAATCTCAAAAATTGACTTTTCAAAAAAAAAATTTTTTTGCATTATATTTAATTTAATAAACAATACAACTTTTGTCTAAGAAATTTTTTCATATTTTTATAAATTTCAAAGAATATTTTTATAGATTTCAAATGATGCACACATTATTGTTTCGTCTAGTGTCACAATCCTGGGGGGTGTCCCGAAAAAAATTGGAAAAAATAATTTTGACCAAGTATAACTAAGGACCATCCTAGTTTGCATCCTACTTCGTCAATTCATCTTACACTCAATGGTAGCAGATAAATTGATAAATTGAGACTGGCATCGCTCTATTCATGATATTGAAAACGTTGCGTATAGATATAAAATCCTTCCATGTTCTTGGATACAACTTGCCCCTTAAATGTCAACATGGTGCTTCTCTGTAAAATTTCTGATGAAATCTCGCTAAACTTTTCGGGCACGCACAACGGCGCTCATAAATTGCTCGATTCCGATATGCGCGGACTGAGGGAAAGTTTCATGGGAGTTCGACCGATATTCCCGACACGACGGTGTTTACTTGCTCCCGTAGATCATAAATGGAATTTAGGCTGGTTATGAGAGACGCCGATGCTGGCGACACGAAAATGTGGTTTGTCAAAACTGTTCGTTTGGTCGCTAAGATTTCGAAAAACTTAAATTATAGTAGCAGGAGTCAATAATCGTGTGAGACGACTGTCAAGTTATATTTCTAAAATGTCCCAAAACTTCAATGCAGTTTAGCTGTACAATCAAGATACTTAATTCTTCTGCATACTGCAAGTCCTAATAAAATTTAGTGTACTCGATATGTCATGACTAGACTCCGAATGTTTATTCAAAATAAAAAGTTTGTGCATCAATTGCAAGACACAGGAGCTAAAAATAAATTTGAACTACTGTGCATGAGAAAGAAGCACCCAGTATAATTATACGATATAACGAAAATAAATCTTTATGTAGAAATTGTATTGTACAATGATTGATTTATTGCATTTAAAGTATTAGATAACACATACTTTCACAGCTACTCAATTACACAGCGGAATCCTTTTCCAAAACTTACTGTGTTCTTATTTGATTTTTTACACTTCTCTATTAAATATGGTCGGTTGATTCTTTCTTTTGCATAGTAGTGTATATTCTTTATTAATAATTTTAATGTGGTGGACATAATAAATTAATACATTGCAATTACATGCATAGAATCCGGAGTCCAGTCACGACTTTACACTGCGAGTATTTAGAAGAATAAAATAAAAATAAAAATTGTCCGTATTGATTGCAAGCTTTGAGAGCTAAATAAACATTTGTTTCTCAAAACTAAGTGGAAGTATCCGTTTCCATTATAAATCCATAAAATCAGCAGTTTGATCATGACAATTGAGTTCGAAATCTGTTCAAACAATTTGTAAAAATATATTTGTACAAAAATAACCAACTAATATTTAAAGAAATATACTAAATTATTCCATTCCACTATTTCTACAAAAGGACTTCTGTTTTAATTCTACTTATTCAGAAATCCGGAGAGGCAAACGTTATTTACCAGCAGGTTCTTTCTGCGTCGTAACAATTACTAGAAGAATTATTAGAAATTATAGCACGCATGTTTGCTATCATTTTGTACATCTAGAGGAGTGTAGAAAAAAAGGAAAGGAACGTTCGCGTTCCTTTGTCCCATTCTTTCGAGTAGGCTCGCGTCGCGTCGGTTTCAATGGCAGATAAATATCAGGAGGTCCTTGCACCTCTTCTAGTTGCGCGTTGGAGGAACGTTCGAGTTT